>JBBPDC010000007.1:6422506-6441684 GCA_037974485.1 Hemigrammopetersius urotaenia | reverse complement strand
AATGGTCAGGCGTCTTATATGGACAAAAGTAATGGGAGCGCTGTACGTGTCGGCTGGTTTTTGCGGGGGTCAGATGTACCATTACTTTTGTCCATATTAAATAGCTCAGCGCTGGTGTTCAGGGGCGGACTGGCGATCTGTGCGTTCTGCAAATAGGCCCAAGATGCGGCCGAGATGCGAAAACCCAACCTGGTAAAGAAAGTCCCAGTCCGCCCCTGCGCACGTTACGGTGGTGAAAACACCGACTTTCAAAATAGAAGGATTTTAAAAACCTGCGTTAACGCGCGATAAAATAATTGTCAGCGTTAAGTAAATAATGCGTTAACGTGATAATAACGCGTTAACTTTCCCAGCCCTAGTTTTAAGATAAGTACTGTGCATCCTATTACATCCATGAAAAACACATTCCCTTTTCTGTGCCCTGTCTCACTCCCTGTAGGCTCAGTCAGATTAGAATGCACATGCCAGACCCAACCAGTGCTCACACAACCATGACCTGCAATGTGGATTGATTCTGCTGTTTCTGCACTTGTCTCCTTATGAGGTCTGGTACAGTTGGGGACAGAAATATTTCTGTATTTCTTGTGAAACAGAGTGTAGAAAGTGGCCCGATCGAATGCCCCCCTGAAAGCAGAGCTAAGCTGCAGATGAACCCTCAGGTCATATCAGCGGTGAGCGATGCATTGACACCATATTAACACAGACACTCCAGTACATGGGGTGGAGCAAAACGCCATCCAGCAGCAGAGACGAAGATGCAACCAAGGACCATCGCTTTCATTATCTAGAAATTGAGGTCAAGCCATGCACTAGTCCACTTTCGAGGCATGCTACTTGCGAACCAAGCGCTTTCAGTCGTTTTCAAAACCTGCATTGTGTATCAGGGACACACAGGTATAAAATGACAGCAGTCTCCAGGCAGAACCCATGGCAACCACACATGGAAATACTGGATAGCTGCAGGCAGCAGGATTAGGCAGAACGCTGCTGGCTGTTTTCTCGCAAAGAATTTCATTTCATATTGTACAGTCTGTCTACTGTAACTTCCAAGATGTTCAAGCAAAAGACAAAAACATATGGACCTGTATGCACCATACTGTCCACTTCTCATTTTTACCTTTTATTTCAGAGGATATGATATACAAATGATATCCAGACTACTGTTCTTGCTGTCTTAGTTCAGTACTGGCCTACCATATGAGGCTACATGACCCTAGATGCATAAATATATACTGGATGCATTTTAAATAAAATTCTACAGACATATACTGACATATAGATGTACAACTTTGGTATGAGAGTCTATGCTTGGATGAAGTTGAGGCTGAGGGTTTCCAGGACAGACTTTTAGTCCTATCTTCCCATCTAAAAATGATACAATCTAAGATTTATATACCAGAGTAGTCACTAGCACTAGGGCACTAGATTTCACCTTGTCTGGTCTCTTTAATATTTCTCTTTCTGTCAGTGACTTGTCAGTGTAGGGCTTGCTGTTAAAATATACATGGCCTGAAGAGCAAGTATTTGGCCTGTAGGGCAGACTGACTGGTGGAGAGGAGAGGAGAGGAGAACTGATTAGAGATGTGGAGAGCAGAAAGCAGATTTAAGATCAGAGAGACGTTCTGAAGGAGAAACAGGCCAGATCAATTTCACTGACTCAACTGATTCCAAGTCAACACTAATGCTTTCGAGAGTGAAAGGATGGAAAAAAAGAAAGGGGAAAGAGGGTGAGGAACACAGGGAGAGGAATACATGAATAATAAAAAGAGATGGAGAAGATGGGGAATCAGGCCAGCCGCTAGAGCTAGCTGACAATATTCTCCCACAGATGTAGTAAATAAAAAAATTTAAACATGAAGTCTTGCATACGGATGCACATGTAAGTTTGAAAAGATGCCTAAAAACAACCTCTGCATAAAGCAGATGCAGCAATAGAGATAACTAAAGCTGACGTGAGTCAACACTCGCAAGTTCATAAGCCAATCCACAACCTCACTGTCAAACTGGTTATGCGGAGGAGCATCAGCATTACCAGCATCGGAGTATGAGATTCCCCCAGATGATGGATCAAACCATGTGACATAGGCAAAAACTTTCCAAAAGCCTGCTGTAAAAGGAAACAGGTTTACACTCTGACCAAACGGTATGCTGACCAGCGGTTTTCTATTTGACCCTCTGCCTGGGAAACTTCAGGTCAAACTTTCTAGACAGTTATGCAATGAAAAACATTAGTCATCTGTGAAAGTGTGTGTGTATGGTGAACGAGAGGGAGAGAGTGTGTAAGGGTTTGAAGGTGTGAGCCAAACTTGTTGGAGACCGTAACCATTGTGAGAAAGTGTAGAAGTTGGAACCTCAGTGTCCCTTGAGTATTATGCATTTCCAGGCCATGCTGACCCAGCAAAAACATGTGCCAATTTTCTATCCTCCATTCTTCTCTGTTCTCTCTCTCTTTTTCACATTTGAAGGGTTTATATAAGAGGGAGGGACTGGAGAAATGCCAATCTTCAGACAAATGTGCTAACTCGATCTAGGCCCGAAGTGTAATTTACACCTCTCTGGGCCACACACCCTTTCCCACGACACGCCGCGCATCGAACCCAAGTCGATGCAGGCCGGCTTGATTAAAGATGAAAACAAACCGTCTCATGTTTCCTTTATGGGTGGAGTCCCAGAAGTGTCTTTGACCTTGCGTATGGTTTATAGAGTTTCCATAACTCTTACAAGAGAGCACTTCTATTACAGAGAAGCTTTTTAATTTGATTATACATATCTATAGCAAAGACAAATGGGCCCAGGAACTGCCTTCACCATCGAATTGTTCTCCAAAGTGATCCTGAACCAGTTTGTCCTTTTTCAGATTTAATTGAATGCTGCTATTCTGTCCTGTAGGGCTTACAGTGGAGAATTCCCAATGATAATGTAGAGTAGGCCAAGACAACACTATATATCCTACACGTGTGTGATTGCTAAATGATTAATACAGCTCTGGGATCAGCAGTTATTTTCCTGATCCTAAATATGATCACTGAGGTGCAAGAACTAGGTCTGGCACAGGATCAGCAAATTCCACCGCAAGAGAAGAACAAAGACTGCATCATTGCGCTAAACAAGAGCAAGAAAGCAAGAACAGATTTAGCCTCATTTTGCTTTGTAGGCTGCCAGTTAAGCCTGGTGTGCAATTAGATTAACAGGGAGTGTGTGTGTTTCACCGCACTGGGGGCGTGAGACAAGCAAGGAGTGTACATGTGTGTGTGTGTTTGATGAGTCTACTCTGGTGGCAGTGGATAGCACAACTTCGCTGTAATCCTCCCTTAACCCCTTCACACACTTATTAAACTTTCTCCATCATCCCACCACACACTCATTACTTTTTCTCCATGGCGAGTGTCTGGCATTAGCTCAGCTGTTTCTTAGGGCTACGACAGTTCTGGTCTGGCTGGTAGAGTCTGCTATGATGGTTTAGTTGGGAGAATTCAAAGGGCTGATCAAAAGCTGATCCCAACTGTTTGTTTCTCTGGTAATAGCACTTGTGGGAGGGTGTTCAACTCACTAGGAGGGTTTTTTTAAAAAGATGCTTGAAAAAAGACCCCCCCCCTCTGTTTCCTTATCCATGGGAGAAAGCAGCAGCATTCCCATCACGAGAGTGTGGGGGCTGAATGCATAATTCGGCAACACAGGGAATTGCTTTTTTTTCTCTGGTTTTGTTCTACCTATTTGCAATTCTCTACAGTAGAAAAGGGAAAAAAAGCTCAACATAGCTGATCATTAAAATCACAGATAGTCCTATGTGTGTCAGATTCAAATACCATCTGGCAGGGGTCAGCCAGGTGCAGCTAGCGGAGAGGAACTGAAGGGTAGGGCACGGAGTCACTCCATGCCTTGGCAAAGAAAACACAAGACCTGAGCTGGCGGCTACCACAGGGCAAAGATCTCTCCATCCATCAAACCATGCCTCTGCTTCTCCAGTTTCACCCATCAGCACCTGGGTGCCACGAAAGGCTTCTCTAAAATTCCATTAACTACAGGTATAATTAATTCGCATTTTCATGAAAATTGTATTAGAGCACACTGCAAGACCTATAGGCTCCTCAAAGACCCCTCCATTCATCACTGATTTTACCTGCTGGAATTAGACTGTGTTATTTTTAGCACCATCGCGCCCCTTTCTCATGGTATTAAATTATGCACGTGCTCCTGAGAGGTAATCATCTATTTCTGAGACAGTGAGGAAGAAGCTGAGCCTAACTCATAGCGCAGAGGATATGCGTGCATTGTGGCATGAAGGTGAAAAATAATAACAAGAAACAGCTTGGAGTTTAATTTCCTTAGTATTTAGGCTCAATGGGCACTACCAACGAGCCACTTCAGGGGCTTTGTCAATTTATAATTCAGCTGATTAGCTGTATGGAGTCAGCAATCTGCATCGAGTTGTTTGGGCATGTCTTTTGTCTCAGTATCAGTCTTGGCTCACAGAATGCTATTATGTGGTTAGTGCTCATATCTTGCTTGCATCAGGGGCCAAACACAGTAAGACAACAATGAATTGATTGATGACTGCTTGAAGCTTTTGGCCAGCGATAGAGCGGACTGCCGATATTAGTAGTCCTTTAATACAGCTTTCTATGGTTCCTATTTAAAGATAAGTTGCTTAACAGATCATTTTCATGTGCTTGTACACAAGTTGTTTGATATATGAAGATACAAAAAGGGCAGATACAAGTTAGTTGCAGCAAAAATGACTCTTTTAGAGTCGACAGAATGTGACTAGCACAGGTGTGGTGCTTGCAGGATGGCCCAGTCTGACACCAGCTCCACAGGTTCCTCATCATCGGAGATTCTCATGTTAATTACAGGCGCGCTGGCTAATTACTCTTCAGCTGGCAGGGGGACAGCTCCCATCTCAAAATAGAAGCAACTAATATTTTAATTGAAGAGCAAAAAAGCTAGGCAAAACAATGGGGAACGGACGTAGCTGTGTCCCACTGACCACGGCTAATTGAAAGCACATTTTGACGACAGGGAAAGAAAAACAGGATACGGTCGAGCGCGCTGTTGCAGCGGCTGACACTCTGCCCCTTCCTCTCTCCGACCATTTCAAGATAAACGAACGCTCAACAGGCACAGAGGAATGTTTTCTTCAAGGGAAGTCTGTAATTAGTGCCTGTTTCAATAGCCTTTGCTGGAATTCCAACCTGTTTTTCTAGCAAAATTAGTCTGGGGCAGAAGACGATGGCATAAGTGGGTGGGAGGGTCACTCAGTCATCATTTTCATCTTTTGGGCTCGGCACTTTCCCTCCTCAGCTCCATCAATCAAGTCATGGCTGTTTCCTGCTGAACACTATGGTACAAGGTGCAGTTAGAGATCCATTGTGCAGGAATATGAAAGGCCGGCATCAAAACATGGGCTCTTGTTGTTTTGCACGCTCTGCCCTCCTGTCAGACTCATTTCTGAGAACCAGACAACGGCAAACATCCTCCCATGGTGCATGAGGAGAAGGGCCCTCGTGTTTCTTTGATTTATCCTCTGATCAAACCATTTAGGCAAACGGCAGGACACAGAGAAGCGGCGTCTACATAAATGAAGCACTGTGTATTCCAAAGCTTAGTTCCATACATGCTAATATGGGGACATGGACAGGAATGGTCATAAGGCTGTGATTAATAAAACAAAACATGACATTCACCATGAGAGACTTGCATCCTACTATTAAGAACGAGGCACTTTCAAGTATTGACAGCTAACTTTTCCTCAGAATAGAAATGCATTATTCATGCCTACGCTTTGATCAATGGCGTCTGTCGGAGCGAGTAAGTAGGATTTAAGATCTTGGATTGCTTTTGCGTGGACACTCTGGCTTTTGCTGCCTGACAGAACACATTCCTCATCACACTCTGTTCTCGAGGGATAGGAAGTTGTCTTTCCCAGAGAATCCCAAGGGGCCCAAGTGTTTTTGGGTTGTAGTACGTCTCTCAAAAAGACAGTGCTTTCCCTCGGAGAACTTCTCTCAATGTGTTGCACAGATGCAGGTGTTTCCTCGGCCTCCGTCATGCTTTAGCAAAGCCTTCCGATTGAAACCAGGCTGACGCCACAAATGCAGTGAACGTACAGATCCTTCCAGAAGGCAGTGTTTTGGGTCGCGCAGCATGTCAGAAAATGCGCAACTGATCAATCATAAGTGCCACATGGGGATGGGCCATCAAAGAGAGCTCAGAAATAGGCGCATCCTCCTAAGTCCTCTCTGATCTTTCCAGCTACTCAACTGCTAGTGCGTGACTTGGCAAAGCTCCCCAAGACCATTCTCCTTGCTTCTCCCATCACTCGTAAGGTAAAGCCCTCGACAGACAGCTGTCTGTTCGTCTCGGCATGATGAAAAACTCTCTGTTCACAAGGCTGCTAGATGGATAACTCTCTGTGAACGCTCCAGGGGCAGCACAGTGGCAGATCCTTAAAACTTGGAATGAATTCCAGGAGCAGTCAGCCCCCTGTGTCTGAGTGAAGCAGCATTAAAATACATGACAAACGCTGGCTGAAACTCTCCAAATGCGAAAAAACAAATAACATGTGAGAGCCACCTCAGAATTCAAATGTGGCCATGGAAAAGAATGCAGGCATCTCCTGCAAACTGCATTTGGGGCAATTAATGAAATAAACAATAAACGTGCTGATATGAGTGAGAGGAGGCGGAGGACAGATGAGAGGGTGATTTGTGCATGCAGAGTGGATTGTGCTATTAGAGGGCAAGAGATTGTTGTTGTGGCTCACCGGCAAGTTTAATGAAGGCATAATGAAGAATTCCGCTCTTTTAATAATGCTTCTTATAATTAAACTAGTCCACAAGTGCAGGTTGAGAGAGAGGAGAGGGAAAAGGGGGGGTTCAGGGAGGAGAGAGGAGAGAGAAGAGGACTTCTTTAAATTATAAATCACTCATCCTCGCTCACTCTCGGCAAGACTCCAGCTTTGTTCCCTTGGAAACAGATGTGCAGGGCTCAACTTTGACACCTGATTGGCCGACAGGGAATAGCCTGGGTATTGCAGATCGGCGCTGAAACAGAATACGTTTGATTTGCCTGAAATTTTCCTGCCCAAAATAAAGCCTCCTCTCTAATCAATACTCTTCAGAGGATTTCAAACGACTGCAGAATTCAGCCTCTCCTGCTCTGTGGGAGACAGTCCATTTAGAGTTTCATTAAAATCTGAAAAGACTAAACAAGTTTGGTAAGCGGAGAGGGCTGCTTAATTACACTACATAAAATATGAAGTGGCAAGTGTGAAACGGCGCGGAACCGCTATGCGGAATGAAAGAAGCGACGATTTTTCTCTATTTTTCTTCCTCTGCCATTCATTAAAGAATCTCATTTAGAGTCGGAGCAGAGAGTAAACTGTTTGCGTTTTCTTCTATGGCTACAGCACTGGGGGTCCTGTTTTAGGAGAGCACTCCACTGCTGTAATTGTACTGATATGAAGAGCCTTCAGTTGCCGTCTTGCGGTCTGTAAAACGAGCAGAGTTGATTATCGATTGCCTTTCGGAGCACATCTCAGTAGAACAGTAGAGCAGTCCATTCTATCAGACTGAAGACCCAATCAATGCCATATTGAGAGGATCCAATAAACCACAAGCCTGCCGAGTCTTTCAAGACAAAGACAGTTTTAATAGGCAGAGGACTACGGAGATGGGCGGATAGAGAGAGGGGAGAGGGAGGGGAAGGAGACAGAAAAAGAGCAGACAGACCTGCTCTTGTCTGGGCTCCACATTGTCTCCCGGGGGCTTTTTCTACCTCTTTCTTTCTGTGGCATAAAGGAATTCCCCCTCTCAACACAGAAAAACCTCTGCAGCCCTGCCACTTCTTCTGCCTCACAGGAAGTGTAGGAGAGCATGTGCATGCCTCTTCTTAGAGTCAAACACAGCCTGAAACGCTACGGTTCCTCTTTCCTGCTGAGCCAAGGGCCCCTTCTATTAATTCAATTAGTCTGAAAGCTAGAACATAGGGCCTCCAGGACAATATTTTGATAGCAATAAAGAAAAGTTCCTTTATGGACCTCCCCAAGCAAATATTTTGGCTGTGAGTTGGCTCTGTTATTAGCCCCCTGAGGACACCGCCTGCCCCAAAACTTTCCAATGAAGTGCAGATTGTAAAATAAATAAGTGTGGGTCTGAGTTTTGATGATGCCCACAGGCTCTAGGTTACAGCAAGAACCCAAACCTGCAGAAAAAAAGCCTTCTGTGGTTTCTGGTAGTTCGGAATGGAATAGTCTAAACCAAAGCAGGTTAGAGAAGATATGTCTAAAACACATTACTATCACACAGCTTACTGCTGAAGTTAGAGAACAAGCAGGGGACTGTCAAGAAGCCTGTGGTGATTCATTGTAATTTGGGGTTTGCAGAACAAACCACTAGTTGTCCACAAAAGGACAGATTCACCAGAGATTCATGACCTCAAGAAGGAATGACACAGTTGTGTCAAAAGAATCAGAAACCCTGTGTGATCACACTTAGCCTGGACAGCAGTCACATAGCCCTTCATATACTGGAAATGTAAGAGTTGGAAACCTGGTCTTAGCTAACAAAGCTCTTGAAGGTGCAGAATGTTTTGTTTGCTGCAAAAG
This sequence comes from Hemigrammopetersius urotaenia, assembly GCA_037974485.1. Lineage (NCBI taxonomy): Eukaryota > Metazoa > Chordata > Actinopteri > Characiformes > Alestidae > Hemigrammopetersius > Hemigrammopetersius urotaenia. The sequence goes on along the minus strand of JBBPDC010000007.1, from coordinate 6,433,079 downwards.
TGAGAGTTTGAAACCCTGTCTGAGCTAATAAAGCTCATAAAGAAGGACATAAGCTCATACAGAAGGACTGAGAGTGTAAAGAGTGTGAACTAGCTCATGAAGATGCAGATGTTTCTTCACATAGTGGGAAAGTGTGAGTTTAATACCCTGTCCACGCTAATAGACCCCAAGAAGGACCTCATATTTTTGCAAAAGCGGATAGTATTCTTTGCGACAGACAAATTCTTTTAGTATAACAGAAGGTAGCGTGCATCCCGCAGTACCTGAATCCACTCCTTCATGGAGTCCGATAAGGGGGTCCAGCCATTTTCAATGTTGTTGAGTCTTGAACGTTCTGGAGACCAGCTGGCACTGTACTGTGATGATGCCACAATTTTATCTGAAGGAATCTCGCCAGACTCTAGTCCCAAAGGTTCCCTGCAGTCAAAATCTGAAGGAGGAGTAGAAAAGAGTGAGAGAGAGAGAAAAAGAAAGGTGAGTTAAACCACAGGGTCCAAAGAAAGCAATGCATCACCTCCCACCCCAAACTACAAGATTTCTCTCAAGAATTGGCCACTCATGCATACAGCACTCTCCATCTCTGGTGACCAGAATAACTCATAAGCTCTCTCCTCCTCTCTCTCTCTTTCTCCCTTTCTTTCCCTCGACAAGAAAAGCTGTATTTAATGGAAGCACTTTGGGAGCGTACTACATTAAGACATAAAGCTTTATTCATGAAACATTCAGCTTAAGCTCTTAATAAAAGCAGTGAGAGGAGTTATGGAGAACATGCAGGAAGTTTTCACCCCGTTGGAAAAGTTCCTCTGTCGGCACTTTCTGGATCTGGCAAAAGTTTCTCCTGTTTTTTTTTCGTGCTTCAAAAATGTAAAGGTCGTATATCACTTTAAATGCCCCACCACAAAGACAGGGGGCATTTTGGCCTGTTAGTTTCATCATGGGGACCACAGGCATGCCGGCCTGGTGGCTGAGGACAGAGGGGTCAGCTTGAGTTCACACCCCAAGCACCCAGGGGCCACTGTCCAGACGCCCACAGACGAGGTTTAGGGGCTCTGAGGGGGAAGATGACCCAAAAAATGAGCTAATTTACTGACCTAAGGTCAGCAAACACAAACACATGCACACGTACAAACAAATACGCTACACGAGCAAGATCACACTCATTAACAATGTAACAGATTGCACAAACCTAAAGCCCAGACACGCGCAAAAAACCACACACAGGTTTAATTTTATACAATGTCGGGATATTTTTATATAAGACTAACGTCCAACGTGAATTAATGTAGGAGATTAAATTACAAGTGTTTTCAGACCATTTGTATTGGTCTGTCATTATAGTATGCGCCATATGTATAATTTACATATAAGTTGCTACATGTAATAATTGTTATTGCTGGGACAGAACTAAAAATGGGAGAACAAAATAAGAAATAACGCACTACATAGTGTGCATATAAACTAATGCAGAGCGTGTGAGTATACTTTGAATGTCTGAAGCAACATTCACACACACACACACACACACACACACACACACACACACACACACACACACACACACACACACATTGTGGCCCAGAGACACTGGTCTGGGCACTTGTAACAGATGGAGAGAGCATCTGTGTTAACTGATAGACAGCAGTTTAAGCAGCTCACACTGACGGATCTCTGCATTTACACGCACACGCACACAAACACACTGCATACTATCTCTCTCTCTCTTTCTCTCTCTCTCCTTTTTTAATAATATCTCAGATATTGCTGAAAGGAACATGTTCTGCACAAACACGGCTTACACTGCCTTTGAACTGTCTCCTACTTTCTCTCTCTTTCTCTGTTACTTTCCCGACCTCTAACACTACTCTCTCTTTCTCACTCTCTCCGTTTATCTCTCTCTCTCTTGGAGTAATCAGTAAATCACTCAGATCCCAGAGCAGTATAAAGCATTTGCGTTTCTGTGTCTCTCTCAAATGGGGGGTAGGGGGGATGAATATTTAACATCCGGCCATCTCCTGAGTTGTGTATCAGTGCCTCCTCCACAGCACCCTTCCCAGGCACAGAGGACAGGAGGACGCCTATGGAATGTAAATTTATGGAGGTGATAAATAATTGATAACCTGCGTCTGCCCCTCACGGCTCCAGCTGAGAAGAAACAGAAACTTCTTCAGTAAGAGCTTCAGCAGAACGGAGTGATACGTGATGTCATACGGGAGTGAGGGGGTTGTGTATATTAAGCAAAAATGCTCCAGTTTTTGTTGTTGAAGCTTTTTGAATGAATTTAACCAATCCATGTAGCAGAGCTGACTTTTATTTTCTTCCAATAACAATAACAATACTGATATTTCAGTTTCCAGATTCCTCTGTGATCAGTTTTTATTTCATATAATTAAATGCAAGAACAAAATCTTGCAAGTTACATTAATGTCTGTTGCATTAAGAATGCTTTTAAAGTTGACTTTGACTTTGTCTGTTTAGTACCAGTCAGGAATATGAGGTATTCTCATGACAGAGATGCTTGGAGGCAGTAAATAAATGTGTTAGGGTGATTGTAGTAGGTACAGGATGTTGTGTTTAATTAACAATCACGGGCAAACAGGCTCAACACAACATTCCCCAATCACCATGTCTACTTGTGTGTGTGTGTGTGTGTGTGTTGAGGGGGGCAGAAAGAGAAAGAGGGAGACTGATTTATGAGGGTGTCGGTTATATACTTGTGTTGCTGGTATGTTCGTAAATGAAATTACATATTTAGTCAGAACATTTCCCAAATTGGGGTGAAGAGGTGACGCCCCTGGATGACTGTGTTGAAAAATTGGCAAATTGCTATGGCAATATGTATGCATTCATGTGTGTGTGTGTGTGTTTAAGCCTGCCTTCATAAAGCAGAAGGAGATGGGCCATGACTCCTAACACATTCTGTTAATGAAAGAGCAGCTGAGCAGAATGTGGTGATGGTGGGGTGAACTTCCCACGATGCCTCATGTTAGCCGTGTGTGATGCGTGTTTGAGTGTAAGCCAGACTCTGAAATCTCATTTATATTGCTCGGTCTATTGCTCACAGGACTGCTGTGGACAGGATAACAGGTGCCTTTCCACAATGCAAATAGGAATATGGATATTTTACTTATTTATACGTGTATGTTGCTTCATCTAAACCAGGAACTGTAAACAGCTAAGGTATTGCTAAGTTTGTGTTCAGCCATATCTATTTGATAAAAATAAAATATAAAAAAAAAAATTAAAAATTAAAAAACCCTGGAGGGCATATTGTCACTGTCACAACATTTGAACTCTTTTCATGTTTTTTAATACCATTTATAAACACCAGCTGTTGTGTGACGATTAGACTAGAAAGCAGAAACGGTCAAAAATACTCTTGCATTAACTTAGAATGAAGGTTAGGAACAAAAGTCTTAAGTTAAAATGGCCATTATGGATATAAGAGGCTTTGTTCTGACAACAAAAACAGAGTACTCACCCTCAGGAACAGTCCTCTCCACAACAGTGAAGTTAGCAGAGAAACCCTCCTTGGCGATAGCGCTGTCTGTGTTGATTGTCAAGGCTAAGATACCAGTATTAGAGACGATTCTGCCAGGAGTGTTCTGACCACAGTATCGGCCAATGTATGGACCCACTGTAGAGAGATCGAGAGAGAGAGAGAGTGAGAAGAGTGGGGGGAAGAAGAAAAAAAGAAGAGAGGGCTTTCTAATTTTTGTTAAACTTCATCAAAACCACCAGCTACAAGATGTATTAAAATTTTGGTGGGTTATTAGTGCAAATCCTAATAAAAACAGAAATCACACTCTCCCCCATCGCTCAGCATGATGCTCGCCAGTGTGGGTGTTTTAGTGTTTTTCTCCAAGCATGTGCTTCATGCTTGAAGGAACCACATGCAGGTCTTCACCTTTCTCAACTATATACATACATTCATATATCCATATATATATATATATAGGTGTATGTGTTTGTGTGGCAAATTGCTATGGCAATATGTATGCATTCATGTGTGTGTGTGTGTGTGTGTGTGTGTGTGTGTGTGTGTGTGCATGTGTGCAAGTCCAAATTGAATTCCAGTAAAATAATCAGTGAAACGTTTATCATTAAATTATATTGCCAGAAAGACAACACAAGACAAAGCCCTGTTAGGGAATGTGTGTGACTAAGGCCAGACTTTGCACAGCTGAAGGACATACTTGCTCAGCGGGCAGTGACACTGGTTGACCTCCTCTAAAGACGTGGGAAATCCACTACAACCTTTCCACACCCCATTGTCACCATAATATAAAAGCAAAGGCAGAAAAGTGCTGTTAAGCAGAAGGCTGGGGCCTTGGTCCGGCCCTGGCTCTTTACTGTCATAAATTCCTGGGCGCTTTGTTAAAGACTCGGCTGGTTTGGTCCTGAAGCAATTGCCGGTCACAGTCCAATAACTTCCCAAAAGTCTCTCCAAAAGAAAAGAGGGAAAAGGCATAAGACAAACAGAGGGAAGGGCATGAAAGGAAGCAGTAAAAACTGGGGCCTGCACACGTTCCACTGAGCACAGTCAATGAGTGTGTTTCTTATTTGAGAAACGGAGGGGGTGGAGGAAAGATAGTTAAGGTAAATTTAAAGGGAAGTACGGGGAGGAAGATGGGGAGACTGACAAAAAGAAAAGCATAATTAAGAAAAAGGAAGGTTAGTCAGCATGTCTGCCCCCACTCCATGTTTCTTACTTGTTCTTTTTCTGCTCTTTTGCTCTCTCTTTCCCTCCCTCTCTCTCACTCTCTTTATCTCTCTCCCGCTCTCTTATCTGATTAGCAGCTCTATGATCTGAGGAAAGTGACAGACTCCTGCCTGGCTGAGCACACGCTACACTCACACTCCCAAAGATGAAACAGACCTGTCTGTTGTGTGTGTGTGTGTGTGTGTGTATGTGTGTGTGTATGTCTCAAACAGACCAGGCTTGGGTTTCCTGAAACCAGTCAAGATGATCATAACACTAAAAATCTTTTAGGAAGCTGAGCACTGATAGATGAATCTCACCAAGACTTTGGAAGTGGACACACATTCCAGGTGTGTGTGTGTGTGTGTGTTTCATTTTAAGCTGCCCAGACACTCTACTGCAGCCAGAATTATCCTGCATGACTCAACAAAAGCTATGAAATTTTCAACACCTTCTCTGTGAACCCAGTGTCCTGTCCACTGACTGGCCAAAAGCAGATACATCATTCACGCTGCTTGAGGTCTATATTCACCATTCCCTGTCATGACGTCATTTTAAGAAGACGGCTCACGTGACTTTCAGTTACCCAGTTAACCTCTACTTAGGTTTACACTTATGCTGTTTTCAAGGGCAGCATTTTTTCATAATCATTTACAAGGAAATTTAGTTTTTCTAATAGAAATAGGTTAGTTACTTCGACTTATATACTTAATTAATAACTAAGAAGAGAGAGGTCCAGAGGGAACTTCTACCCTCAGGCCATAAGATTCAGGACATGCCATCCCAACTTTAAACCCTTCATTATAGCACAAACTCACCTGGCGTCTGTTATGTCTGTATACAGCAACCAACACACTGCACTTTACAGTACACACTCTATTCATTTGCGCACTTCAGTCTTTTTTACATTTGTTTATTCTTGTTTACACTTGTAATGTTTTATTGAAAATATTATTAAAAATATTGTCTTTAATTTTCTGTAACTATGTTGCACAGTCCCAGATGTTTCAGGGTTACATTTCACTACTTGTTGCACTTGTATAACTGTGTATGTGACAAAGAATCTTGAAACTTGAATCGCGAAGCTATTAACAAGTAGCTCAGGGAGATCTCACCACAAGGTTCTGAGCAAGCCCACATGAGCCGTCGTTTGCAGATAGACTGTGTTTGAGGACCAGAATTTTTTGATCTCCCGCATATTTGGAATGAATCAATGGCCCTTTGAGAATGAACACTAGTAAGTGCTCTGAGTGGCTTAATGTAATTTGTTTGACACGTCTAAGTCATTCTGACTTCAAGGTCAGATTTCGAGGTAATTTGCATATATGAAGTGTATTTTTGTCACAATTTATTAGTTGTAGTTAATGATGGATAGCAATAGTTATAATAAAGGTAGGCTCAGTTAGATAATAACCAGATACAAGCAGGTAGTTAAAATCCCCCTGACACTGGCTAACTGTAAGCAGTAGGGGGCGCAAACTTAAACCATGTCCTGAAACGGCAGCCCCAGGTGCTCGCTCTCCAGGCCTGTAAATCTGCGTCAAGAGTGGGCAGCGAAGTGGGGGATGACCCCTCCTTCTCCCCCTGGAGCTCCATGGGAAACCTGTCTCGCGCCTCCCAGCCTTTCCACGCTAATGCACTATTGATCGGTGTGGCTCCACAGGTAATGCAGCTCGCGTCTGAGTCGGGGGAAACAAGTAGTGGCCAAAACCCCAGAGCCTCCAGCCTTGCCTTTAAAACCCTGTTTCCCACTTCCCTCATCCCCAGTTCTGTGTGGCAGAACACACACAGCCCCAATGACCTACTAGAGTAATTTGTCTATTTCATAACCTTGAACAGACGACTCGCACATCTTTGATAAAACCTGCACTTTTTTTTTCCTGATGGCCATTTTCTTCCATTACAACTTCAGTGCTGAATACAGCATTGTTGCCCTCCTTTCATCATATGAGTGAATGGCATTTTGTCTCTTTTCACCTCTAAATCCCACTTTTCTTTCAGAGGTGGCACCTTTCGGTGTGCTTCTCCACCTCTAAAAATAAAGAAGGTGATAATAAAGTGAAATCTGGAGAAACTCTTCAGGTATTTACAGGCCTTATTATCAACTTTAATGCCAGTCTGCCTCTTCGAGCCCTGTAGGAGTTTTAACAAGTTAGATGAGCACGAAATGAACGCAGCCTCCAAATCTATGACTCTCTCAGGGAATGATTTTAATGAGTGACTAGTTATTTATCCATAACCCCTTGCACTCCCAAGCAATAAAAACATGGAAAACAATGCAACAATGGTTTTAGGAGCAAAGAATGGATGAAAAGCAGTCACTTTAATGTAAATTGTTAATTGATGGCTTAGCCTGCTAGCTAATTCCAACCAGACACTAGACCCTTCCCTTGTTCTTTTACAGAAAATAGAGAATGGTCTGTATTTATCAGCCTTTGAGGAAGACCACTCATGTAAGATGTCCAATTAAAGGCGTACACTGGGGAAAAGAACTGATCCTAGAACACCAGCAATGTTCTGAGAATTTAAATATAGGCCAGTGTGTGTGTGTGTGTGTGTGTGTGTGCGCGCGCGTGCGCGTGTGTGCGTACGCACAAGTATTTTGTGTGTGCTGTTTGTGCGTCAGGGAGAGTTCAGATAAGGTCTCCACTATCTGGACCCTGGTTTGAAAGGGGTTTTGTTTGGTTTTGCTTCGCACGGTGCTGTTTCAGGGCCAGAGTTTCCTTCCATTCTCCCCAGAGATCAATCACACTGCATTGTTAGAGAATGATAGCATCTACTCTCTCCGATAAACATGCATATTCACAGGGACAAGGTCACCCCACTGACCTCCAGACTAATATAGAGTGGAGGCAGTACAATGTCTCAGCTGTGTTAATATGGCCTAGTCTGAAGAATATAAAACTATAGAGCAGCTCTAATGGCTGACATCCCTCAGAGTGAGTGAGTGTGTGTGTATGTGTGTGTGTGTGTGTGTGTGGGTGTGTGTTTGTATGTGTGTGTGTGTGTGTGGGTGTGTGTTTGTATGTGTGTGTGTGTGTGTGTGTGTGTGGTGGAGAATGAGTATTATTCTTATACATGTTGTTTTAGTCATCTATTATTTAGTGACTGATAAAAAAATTATAGAACTGAGTTCTTGACTTGCTATGAGGTCTTTGGTTAAGCCTATAGACTCAACAATGCTGTGCAACTTTGTTTCACTGCTTAGACAGAGGCCACGAGCTACAGAGTGGCACTATGGTGATGTACCTCCAGGGAAGCCATCCCAGATTTCCAGGCGGTCATAGCGACAGAAGACCCCCGCGGGAGGCTGTGTGTCGGGCTCCAGCTCAAAGCTCTCGAACTCCAGGATGATCTCCGACAACTTGGGGGCGAAGATCATAAAGGTGCAGTCCATGTTGTTGGGATATTTCTCTGGGAAACCCTGGGACTTGATGACTCCACTCTTAGAGGTGAAGTTTCTTGAGCATTCAGTACCTGAGAGAGAGAGAGAGAGAGAGACAGAGAGAGACAGAGAATGAGAGAGAATAAGGGGCAAGTGTGAATGAATGGGTGAATTATTGTCATTGTACTGTGAAAGAATAATTAAAAGAATAAAAAATTATTACTGTCTTAGGTCTCTGAAGACTTTATTCATTATAACTTTTATCATGAAATATTCTCACAATGAAAAGGATAACACCTGTTTTTAAATAAAATAAATGAAAAAACTAAATCAAAATAATTTAACAGCAGCCATGTGACAGTAGTAATACAACATGTTCGGTGTTGTTTACTTCACAGCCCACTCTTGTTTAACTCTCTGAGTGTAATTCCAGATGATGACAATTAATGCAGTCGGTTTTTTTGATGGTCATGACATAGAGAAGTAGATCTGGCAAAACAAAAACCTTTTTATTTCTACGAATGGTATGAATAACAATAACCTTGACATTTAACCTTAATGCTCACATGATGCTCTTCAGGGACACAAGATGATAGTTTAATTATATGAACTAACTGACTTTAAGAGACCAATTTGGAGAGACTGCTATCTGAATTAATGTGGCTGATTGAGGCCTTGCTAAACTTTATTTTGTCGCTGAGTTGTTTCAATGCTTGGGGGAGTCCTTAGTTGATTACAGACTGAACATTTTAGTTTGTTTTCCACTTTGTCCAAGTTAAACAGAGCCTGTCTATTGATGTAAGCGCTGTAAAGGGATGCAGTGACAGCAGAACACCTCACACCATCTTGTAAACGCAGGTGCAGAGGAACCTCAGCTTTGGAGTCTTAATTCCTAAAGTGGAGAATAGGTCTTTATAGGTCCAACTCCCGGTACTAAGCTGCAGTAACAAATCAGGTTCTTGTGTACCTCAAGATTGTTAACCTTAAGAGAAAGATAAAGCAAGGACTCATTTTAGTGCTGTTTTGTCCTCTGAAAACAAAAAGAATGCAGGGGTGGGCAAACAGCGGAGGAAAGACGTGGTGGTCCATATTGTTTGGCTCCTTGACTGCAGTGTTTATGGTATGTGGAGGAGGAGGCCCACCCTGTGGCTGGGTCGAATGAGTGTGTGCACTAATGGGGGTGGAGCATGAATGGAGAAGGGAGTTTATTTATTAGAGATCACATTTCTATATCCTAACAGGACAAATTACAGAAAAAAAAAACGATTACTGTTTTGAGGTAGAGAAACAGGTCATGACTCATTATAAGCTTTTATTCATATCTGGTCACTGTGTGTGTGTGTGTGTGTGTGTGTGTGTGTGTGCAGGCAGAGCAGATAGTGAAAGGCTTCAATCAGCAGCACAGGACTGTGGGAGCTCTAAAGTAAACATGGCAGTCAGATTGTGTTCCAAAGCACTGCCCCCCACTACATCATTACAAGCCTGTCTAACATATGAGAGAAGAAAATTAAAGCCTTCTACACACGTGCACACACACACTAACACACACTTTTATAACAGCAAGTCATAACATTTACTCAAACACCCCTAGAGAGCTAGCTTTCCGCTGGCGCAGGGTGTCACTTTAGTTCACACATACAACACATCAGATCTTAGGTTTACATCACAACCGCCAGATTAACACGGTGTACAGTAACAAGACACAACACTCATGATCCGAGTGCAGAAATGCGCTCTCATCGCGCAGTTATGTAGAGCTGACAACATTGCCACTTAAAACACTCACAGGTTCTTACTGCACTACAGCTGTACTGAATGGTGGAGCACGGCATATACATACATATAAATATATTAACAACCAGTCAAACGTTTTCGCACACATACTGAGATTTTCTTCATTTGCGTGTCACTCACTTAATATTGACTAAAAATATGCTTAGAAATAAGTATACAGTATGTTTACCATTTAGTACCTTTATTAGCCAGAAAAATATTTTGACCTATAAAAAGCCACTTCATATAATTATAATTATAATGCAGATAGCTGTTTGATATTAAACAAGCTATTAAGTAACAGTCAATGGGATGAATCAGTTAACGAATGCATTTCAAGTTAAGAGACGATGAGTTAAAAAAACAAGTTAAATGAGATGTTACTTTCCAACAAGTTTTACAAAAAAAAAAATCTTCAGTTTATGAAAGAAATTGAAAGTCATGTTGTGCAAACATTTCTGGCTGATAGTGTGTATATTCACAAAATCCTCAACGCTGTTGGAAAAATCCTCATCTCTCAAAAAACCTTTCAGTGTATGCTATTGTAGCAATATTTATTTCCGCGTCATTCTGGACCATTTCTACTGGTCTGTTCATCTGTTCAAAACACTTGGACATGGTAGTTTGCAAATGGTAGCTGGCATTTTTAAAATAATGTTAGATGGGGCCGAAGGGGGGGGGGGGGGGAGGTGTAGAGAGAGAACAAAAGAACAAAA
>JBBPDC010000007.1:6400637-6415148 GCA_037974485.1 Hemigrammopetersius urotaenia | reverse complement strand
AGTTATTTCTGTGACCATTGTGAGTTTTTCTTTCATTGACCGAAGGGTACCAACAATTTTGTCCATGTGTGTATATAGAAAATGTTCATTATGATTTTACCAGGCATTTTTCTTGTTTAGCAGCCAGGAAAATGAAGGTGAGGGTGAAGCTGGTATCTAAAACACTGTGGATTTTGTTTATTGTTATAAACCCTACCACTCATCTATCAATCCTTCTATCCATTCATCCATCCACCCACCCCTTGCCTCATATCCATCTGCTGCCCGGAGCTGGCCTCTCTGCCTGCCTGGCCAGGCTTGATGTGGCTTCGAAAATTGCAGTGCTGTTAACTGGAAGCACATGTTTTTTCCCTTTTCTTTATTCTGCTTCTTTTTCTTTCCCCCAGGGCCCGTTTAGGAGATGCTCGTGGAAGACAGCATGACATGATAAGTACAGAGCCCACTTTTTTTTTTATAAAGGACACACAAGCATCTCATCTAGAAACTCCTGAAAGGATCCCATAAATGGCCTATTAGGCGAGGGGATCTAACACAGGCAGGATTTTAGTGGCTGTGTGGAGAGCTTGGCCCTCATTACACACCACGGCTGAAGCATAGGCTTGATTGCATTCAAAGATAGATGCGGTGAAAGGGGAGATCCTCATCGTTTCCCTCTCTCTTTCTCCCTCCCTCGTTCATTCTCTCTCTCTCTCTCTCTCTCTCTCTCTCTCTCCATATTTCCCTCCCACTCTGTCTAGCAGCTACCTGCATTTCATTGTAGGGTAAAAGGTAATACAAAAAAGGTAAAACTTTTTTTCCCAAACCAAACATACCTTATTTGAAAAAATATTAAAAGCATATTGAAAAAGAATACAAGTAATATTGAAATGGTTTTGGATGACTGTATATAATAGAATGCTAAACCTCTAGTTCCCCTATGGCTTATTTTAGAACTGTGGGAAACATTATTATTATTATTATTGTCATCGTCGTCATCATCATTATAATTAATATCCTTGTCATCATTATTATCATCGTCATCATCTTGTTCTGTATATGTGTGTGTGTGTGTGTTAGACAGAAAGAGCAAATCTTTGACTCTGTACTACACTCAGTTAATTAAACTGCGAAAGTTGCCTGTTTACTTGAGCTAATCTCAGTTTGCTATAATCATTGTAGCTGGGAGTTTCGCTTTAGCATCTCGTTTGAGTGCACACACACACCTGCTGGGGTGCACCAGTACCCTAACATCTGTGTGTAATCAGTAGATTGACAAGTGTAACCGAACGCACACCCCAGCACCCACACACATACTGCACACCAGCTGATGCTGGCCTGCTGGTTTACACTGGGTATACCTGCTAATCTGTTTATCTTTAAACAGGGCCTCATCCTTGCTTTTCTTATTTCATTATTGACACAGTTTCCCCCCTCTTACTGACTCTTACATCAGCTCTTATTTCATCTAGCACCTTATCTCTCTCTCTCTCTCTCTCTCTCTCTCCCCCTCGCTCTCTCTTTCCCTCAGCCCCCCTCTCTCTCGACGTGTATGAATTGATTTTATAGCTGTAGGCTGGGTCCTATCACAGCTCGGAAAGTAACAACAGAGAAACACGCCGCTGTCTCCAAGCATAACACCATTTTTCATTCACTCTGGAGCAGCACAATGCGTCCAGGCTAATAAGCTAACAGATAAGAAAGAAACAAAACATCAGACTAGAGTGCATATGCTCCCAGCCTACAGAGGACACATCTGTATTTCATATGATAAAAGAGAAACAACATCTGTTTCTGATAAGATACATCACAAACACCGAATGCAGAAGTGTGGGAATGATGGTAGGTAACTGTTAGTGTCAACTGTCCAACTGACCAAGACATTTACTGTCATTCCTGTACTTTAACAGTGCACACTCAGTCTACATTTGTTAAGCACTTAATATTGACTAAAATATTCTTTACTAAAAATAAATTTGCAGTAAGTACCTTAATTAGCTGGAAAATGTCATTTTTTATTCATCACTGACCTATAAAAAGCCATTATAATGATAATGTGGATCACCAGACAACTGTTAGATATTTAACGAGCCATTAAGTGACAGCCAGTGGGATGAAACAGTTAAGGAGTGCATTTAAAGTTAAAGGCCAGTCTAGAATTTGACTCTGCATCATCACACAACCAGTTTATTAGGTTTCAGACATACACTGTTACATAGTTTTTCCATGTTATAAAGGAAATCTCTTTTATTGTCATTTATAGCTATGCACTCAACAACTTTCCAGTGCTTAGCAAGAATAAAAATTCGCAGTACATGCAAAAAATGGATAAGTGGTAAAAATGCAGAGGATTCAGTGAGATATATAATAAATACTGATCAGAGTCTTCTGCATTCAGCCAGCCTCCCTGAGGCCTGACAGCTTGTGCGCTTTGCAAACCCATCACAGCTGAACTGATGAAGCCTGGGCTGAATGTGCCTTAAACTATGAATTTATAAAATACTCCAGCGTTTTTCATCCTAATCTCTTTCTGCTACATCTGCAGCAAAAAGTCGATTAACACAGACTATAATTTCCCTGCGCTTAATAGAAGAGCAGAATACTTGCTGAGTCAAAAAATACTGATGATGGAAGCCAGTGGGTGACTGGGGCTTCAGTTTCAGCTTCTGCCCATTGGCTCCATAAGTTTTGAGTCGTTTTTATACCTGGTGTCTCTTGCTTTTCCTGCAGTTGAGCATCTCAAGTAGAAGGTCTTGGTGCTTTTCCATCATTAAGTGACTGTGTGAAGTTCTGTTCATTATCAAGATTGTGGTAGGAAGTGTGATGGAGGGTGTTGTAAGGGGTGTATCCTTTGTGAACTGACACGTGGATATAAGAGACCTCAGACTGCACCAGCTGCTACACACACACACACACACACACACACACACACACACACACACACACACAAACAGAAACAGTCCTGATACAGATTAAAATGAACCCTGCTGAAACATCCATCTTATCCCGAGGTCAAGCAGAGAGGGCTTAGAGCAGAAAGTGGGGTTAATTAACAAAAGTGGCATCTGCTGCACCTGTCCTTGGTCAGTCACACACCATGCACATGCACAGCCATTCTCAGACAGACACACACACACACACACACACACACACACACACTTACACACACACACACACACACACACACACACACACACCAGTAGAGAGCGCTTTAAACACAGGAAGCAGGATTAAACAACAGGAAATGTCAGCATATTGGTGTCCCTTTATCTGTTTGGATCTGTGTATATGTGCTGTCACAAGGCCATATAGGGTCTAGAGAAGTGACCAGGGCACTGCAGGAATGGATTTTATTGTGGCTTGGGAAGGAACTCCTTGTGGTCGCAGGTTTATCGTCTGATCTGATCTCCTCGGGCATTGCTCCAAGGCACAAGAACCAGGAAGAAGAGAAAGTCTCTCCATCACTCGTTCTCCTTATAAGGCCCTCTACTTCTCCATCTCTCTTCAATCCATTCCTGCCAGTGCCCTAGCCATACTGATATACCTGTTATTCCAACATATTCCTCTACTGGCTCTGCTCCAGGTGTCTGTCTGTTATAGTAGCTCCTATGTCCATTGTTATTTTCTGCAACTTTTATGAATATTTTTGACAAATATCTAATGTATGTTGATGTGATCCATCCATCCATCCATCCATCCATTAGCTATACAGTAATATCTATTAAGGAATGTATTGCCTAAGGCAAGATGATGGAGCGAGCATCACTTTGAAAACACTCTCTCTCCCAGCGTTTAATCCAGCACAGATTAGTAGACTGTTCAGACACACCTGATTCAGCTCATGTGTGAAAAGGGATCTTCAGTGGTGAGTCAGAGGTGAGAAAATAGCAGGAGGCCCCTAATATTGCCTAATATTGGTTTGTTTCATTTTTAAACTAGGTATTTGGTTTCCACAAATATATAGTCTGACTGTTTGAGCGTCATCTTATTTTATTGACTGTACTGTCCATGTGCAGTGTATTGGATAATCAACTGCAGCCAGGAAAGTATAGAAAGTGTCAGAAAAATTCATATATATTTAAGTTTAAAGCAAAAACTAGTTTGGAAGTATATGTACAGTGACTGTGTGTGTGTGTGTGTGTGTGTGCGTGTGTGAATCTGTCAGAGGCTGCTGGCTTACTTACCGGTTTTGAAAATTTCGTAGCGGATGGAGAAGCCAGCACCATGCGTCTCATAATCTGACACGAACTTGATGAAGAGCTGGTTCCCAGAGGAGACCACGGGTGAGGGCGCAATCTTCCCACAGTACTTTCCAACCAACTGCCCCGCCTCATCCATCCCATCCCTGACTTCCACATAGTCATACCTACAGAAAGAGAGGAAAGAGAGAAGTTATTAATCAGAAGAATTACTTCTCAGTAAGTTCTCTGTAATGTATAAGTGAAGAATTAAAATACAAAATTGCATCATCATTTTGTAGATACAGGAATTCCATATTTTCACTGATGATTACAAACATTTGAACAAGAATTACATTTTTTTAATGTGATTTGGAATTTTTGAATGGTGATGTGAAATTTTTGAAATTTTCCGGTGGTGATTAGAAATTTTTGAACAGTGATTTAAATATTTTGCAAACTTTTAAAAAGATCATCTTTTGAACAGGATCTCTACACTTTTAAACAATGAGTCCAAACTTTTGAACAGGAATTTAAACAGTGATTCCGATCTTCTGAAATTATTCCAAACTTCCGAATGGTGGTTGCAAACTTTTAAACAGTACTGCATTGATGCTCAATGACCCTTTATGGTCAAGTCTCTTAGGAAGCCTGTTACTTTTCATTATGTGACTAAGCCTTTGAGCTGCAGCAAACTG
This sequence comes from Hemigrammopetersius urotaenia, assembly GCA_037974485.1. Lineage (NCBI taxonomy): Eukaryota > Metazoa > Chordata > Actinopteri > Characiformes > Alestidae > Hemigrammopetersius > Hemigrammopetersius urotaenia. Next base: position 6,410,296 of record JBBPDC010000007.1, on the reverse strand, counting down.
GCCACACAGTGAACTTATGACAAAGCTGAGAGGTTTCCACTATATTAACCTATGACACGAACATACAGTGCTGAACTGATCTATTGTAGCATCAGGAGTTACAGAAACTATTCAGTGATGAGCTGCACATGCTTAGTGCAGATGTCCCACTGTTTTCATAACAATGCACACAGCTGCTCCTCACAGGACCATTGTGTGAATGTGCTACCGTGGGTGCAGAGGACAGCAAAGAGAATAGAGACTAATATTGTGTAATTGCACATATCTGAACACCTTCGTATGTATGGAGACAGGCAAAGATAAAAGTGAGGCTTCCTTTGAACCGCTCCATGTCTTTGTTTTCTCCACACACACACACATACACACACACACACACACCCCACTTCCCTCTTAAATGGAATTTCTGCCCTAAGGCTATTGGCGTGGGCAACCACCTAATTGAGTCAGCAGCAGTTCGGAAGTCTGTTACACACACAAGTGCACGTGTCTACACAATAGGGAGACAGAAATGCACGCACACACACACACACACTCATGCACACACACACACATGCATGGATCCTGTGTCAGTAACACAACACTTACTATAGAAGGTGGTCCTGTCATAGCAACAAGGAGAAGCTGGAAGCGAGACAATGCTGTCAGCTAAGACTAATAATACAGTCATCTTTATTTATATAGCACTTCATTTATGGAGCACTTTATACAGCACTCAAAGTGTGTTACAAACACTGGAAAGGTAACACATTATACTATAAGGGGAAAAGGGGCTGTAGTATATACTCTAGTGTAAAACACACCGGTCCTGCTTCTTTAGGGCAGAATACATCCACGCTAATGTACTGTATTTTCAATGTGGGGATGGCTGAGTTTGACACGACTGCCAGAAAGATCTGCTTTCCGAGCCATTTAATCACCTCTGACACCCATAAGCGCAGTAGCAGAAGGAGAAGAGGGAAGATTCCTCAGAGGCACTGGTGTGATGCATTCCTACTTTTAGACTGTGTGATGTCTCTGGGCTCATTACAGCCGCACACACAACCTCGCAGTCATTTCTCTGTGCTAATGCAAAAACATGGCAGACGAAACGTGCCTGAACTTGTGCACCCAAACAACCATCAGATGAAAAAGATGTCTTGAATTCAAAATATAACATTTTAACACATGACCTAATTTTCCTTCCTCCAGCTCGCGCAGTTGGTTCAGATGAGACACTCAATATACTGAAATATCATCTTATTTTGTTTTTGTCACTACTGAAGCTAGCTGTAGATCAAGCCGGAAACACTAATGACCCGTGGTGCATATGTTGCCTTACTTGCAAATGTATGCAAGTTATCTCATGTAAAATAGCAACAGTTGACCACAGTGCTGAATAATTAAGACCATCCATATATGTTGAAATGTAAAAAGCTGCAGCAGAATGGAAGGGTTAAAGGTGCTCTCACAAACAGTGAATGTGGCAGGAGGCGTATTTTTGTCTGAGATATTCTGCTGTTGGGATGGCCTTTTTTCACACTCCAGGGGGTGGTATGAGTCCTACATGTGTGTATCTCTGTGTGTTTGTGTGTGTGTGTGTGAGTAAATTGAGAATATGAGTGGAGCTCTCTGAAATTGGCTCCCCCGGGGGGAGGGATGGGGCGGGTAATGTAGCAATGACTTCACCCGTGTGTGTGTGTGTGTGTGTATGTGTGTGTGTGTGTGTGGGGGGGGTTCTGGCTGTTCTGATAGCACAGTCATAGCAGCACATCCCTCAGAGCAGATAGTACCGCTACAAGCCAAATCAAACACTGCATCACACACAGACAAGATACACTATATATGAGCAATGTGCCTTTCCCTTTCTCTCCTCTTTTACACATGTGCACACACACACACACACACACACACACACTTACAAACATTTAGACCCGGGCTGCAAAACACTGTTGCCAGTCATTAGCTCTACAGTGTCTGTTATGATACTAATCTGTCAGAAGGCTCTTACATGCAAATAAAGGCTACAAAATGCAAATGCATCATTTTCATGACGAGAATAATTCAGTTAGGCTGAATTAATGTAAGTCAACCTTTAAGCAATTTCACAGTCTGCTTTAATGTATTGAAAGGCATCACCACTGCCACATGTAGCAGTAAGATGCTATTTTGCTCATATTGTGGATCCCCCACAACTCAGAGCCCTCCAATGAATGAACACACTCACACAAGCACATATTCAGGGTGCACAAACCAGCACAGACACACACAGACAGACAGATGCTTATAAATTATGCACATGAAAATGCTCTCTCTCTCTCTCTCTCTCTCTCTCTCTCTCACACACTTACACACACATACACACACACACACACACACACACACACACCCCTTCCCTGAAGTGGCTTCATGTGAGCATTCCATGATCATGTGATGCTCACCCCGCAGTGACCTCACTCTGTTTAGTTTGGGTGTGTTACTCTGTGTGTGTGTGTGTGTGTGTGTATTCTGTTGTGTTTTGTACTCGCCAAACCTCTTCCTCTCTAAGGCAGCTGTGGAAACACTGCTGCAACACTCAGCAGGCCTCTATTCTGCTGCTACTTGTACCTCCACACACACACACACACACACACACACACACGTGCGCGCGCACACAGCAGCCCTTCTGGTCACCTGCTTCATAGAACAGTGACTATAAAGGAGCAGCTATTCTCTCTCTATGTCTCTCTGTCTCTCTCCCTCACTCTCATAATCCCATGATTGATTCTATTGTTTCAAATTGAATGCAGTTGAATCGGCACCTTCAGATGCAATTTTACACCACTACTCCTCACACACCCCCTGAGGACCCTCCATGACACACACTCCCGCACACTTTGCTTCCAAAACCCAACCACTCAAACCCTGCACTGCTGAACATTTAAAAAATTGATGCTGTCCTGCACTCCACAGCAGATCAGGCACTAGGACAGGCATACAGTGCCTGACAGTTTCCCGGGTCTAAAGAAACCTATTTTCTCCTCCCTGCCACCATGACAGGAGCACAGACACGCTATCAGATCCGACCAGCCAGTCAGAGTGGCATAACTACTGCAGTCATGGCAGAGGACACACGATTCTTCAGGACAAGCTTTCTTTACAGTGCTGTTTCTTTACAGAAAAACAGAACATGCTCACACCTTCTGTCTGCCTGAGAAGACTTAGCACCTCCAGAAAAACCTGTTTATAGCACTTTTACAGGAACATGACGGGCCTGATTCCTTACATATGGACCTTGTAAATCTGAGCTGCTAGTAGTGTGGAATGGGATGCAGATATAGACGCTGCCTCTGGGCTTGGGTTGCTTACAAGGATGAAAACAGGGTGTTTTAGCAACATACCAGACATGTTCCTACGTCTGTGCAGGTGTGCTTCTGAAAGTTCAGTTTAAGGGTGAGAAGAGTAGGGTTGCATGTTATATTGTTATTCATTATTACGACAAGGGGAATCTTCAAGATCAGGGAATAATACAGTTACTGAGATTTACATAAGGTCATTCAGAGTGGCATAGTGTGAAGCGGTGCATTACAGAGATACTTACTGATTCAGACTTATTTACAGAGGTGGAAATGTTAAGACGTGTACATTACCATGTATATTGGGACACACCTGCGTTTCAGAGTTTGGGCTAAGCCCCTTACTTCCAACACGTTTTGGACAACGCCATGCTGCCAACTTGTGGACACCGTTTGATGAAAGACCTTTTTTATTCCAGCATGACTGTACCCCAGTTCACAAACTGAGTTCCATAAAGACATGGGTCAGTGAGTTCAGTGTGGAAGAAACACTCCAAAATCGTTCCAATAAGAGTGGAAGCTGATGTAGCTGCAAAGGGGGGACCAACTCCATTTTAAAGTCTATGTATTTGAATGCAATGTAATTAAAGTCAATTTAATTGTAATGAATGTAATTAATCGGCTATGTATATATATATATATATATGTGTGTGTATGACACATCGTATTTTGTCCATAGTGTGCTAATGCAGATCTAGTGAAGTGGGCTGGTAAATCCTGCACACATTCAACTGCAGCCGATCTGCATGCACACCCTAGCCATGGGCACCGATCATATGGAGGACATTATGAGATTGTATTACGGTGCCTAGTTTACTGCCTACAAGTGACTTTTTCCAGCCAAACCAAGTCATTAGAAAGGGAACTGGCTAATCTGTTTCTGTAGACACCTGCAGGGGTTTAGTTTTGTACAGGAGCTTGGCATGATGAGTGTGGACCATTTACAGAGCCAGAACAAGCAACAAGGCCCATTTTTATAAAAGGGAATCGCTCCCTGGAGCCACAAGCAACAGAGCCAAGCAATCTCATCAAAACAGAGCTGCCCGATTCCTCAGCTCAGACAGCGCTCCAATCTACCTGTCCCTGGCCTCAAACCTCTCTCTCTCTCTCTCTCTCTCTCTCTCTCACTCTTTCTACACCCCCCCAACACCCTGCCTCCACCTGCTACAGCTTCCTCCCCAGAGGACACAGCAGACACAACGTTTTTAATGTGTTTTTTTCTCTCTCACTTTTTCTATCTTTGGCCTTATCCTGACAGACATTTGTCTGAGAGTTGTCAGCTTATACAGACCACCCTCACTCCCATCAGACCCTCTTCTGCTCAAACCAGTGCACACACACACACACACACACACACACACACACACATTTCCTCCAACCATGATAATGGTGAAAATGGACTGCCAATCCAGAGGGGAAATTAAAACAAAAGGGATGAATCTAATTCTCCATGACCTTCACTTCAGCACCCCGCAATGTATTAGCTGGCCGGCTGGTCTGAGGGGAGAGCGGAGAGGAGGCAATCCAGAAGTGTCAAATAAGAACATTAGCTTCACTTCACATGCGCCTTGGGAAGAGACAATAAACCACAGACTAACAATAAAACACAGACCCAGGGCAGGATATAGTCTGACTCTGCTCAAATGCACCGCCATTCAAAGCCTGAGATACATGCCGAAGAATTAAACATGACTATGGCCTATACTCTAGCATAGCCTAGTCTTGCGCAACCGGACAGATCACTTAACCTGCCTCTGTGGTTGGAGGGTCAGGTTTAATGTGACCTTATTGCAGCAGTCATTCTTTTGTACATGCTGAGGTGGAGCTGTCTAAGAAAAAGGACAGTTCTCTTGTGCTCCGCTGTCAAATGGCAGCCGCTAACACTAATCCTCACGCCCGAAGTGTCTGTAATAATTTCAGCATGTTTCAGAATTAATCCAAATTCGACAGGCAACCTGGGACTGCATGACCTGGCCTTACTGAACATTACAAGAAAAAAAGCCCCACCAGCTCAGCTGCTACAGGGCATCCAACAAATGTCAAGGGTTAGAATAAAACGACAAGCAAACTGTCATTTAGCCGACCCAAGTCCAGTGCAGTTAACTGTGGAAAGCCAGTGTATCTGGACAGTTTTCGCTTTGCTGTTTTAACAGTCTGGACCTGGAGGGGACATGCTGCTATAGTTCTTCACTGTCCAGCTACTGCATGTGACATTCATTAACCCAGCTGGCAGTAATGGGCTTTCACGTCCGCGAGCTGTGCTTAGCTCGGTAATGACCTCTCAGCTGTTCGTCACTCTGTGGCGGCAGCGCTATGACAGACAGGGAGAGAGGTGACAAGGGCCCAACCTCACTGCGGCTCAGAGAATGATGGAAAAACTCCATCCAGAGTTATTAACTTCAGCCATCTCAAACATAAGGCACAGAAACAAACGGCTCGACCAGTCACTGAAAAAGTTGGAAACATGGGTTTGAAGGTGTCGGCTTAAAACTTTGGGACTCCACTGACTGTAAAATTGTTCTGGTAATAAATCAATTTCAGACTATCCAATCAAACGACAATATTTGATAATAATTAAATTTGCATTTAATTATAAAGTTAATAAACCTATGAAACCCAGAGTACTGCTACTCAGTGCTAAGATTCTTTTTACTTAGCCCCATTTTGATTTTATGTAATATGAATAGCCCAGCAAATGATAAACCTGAGGTTTCGTTGTCCATCCCTACCACTAAAACAAAAAATTCAGGATTGTTGTGTGACATCCACATGATATATTTCCTGCCACTATTAGGTGTTATTTCATGTATTACACCAAGACCAAGGTACCACCCAGCAGTTGAGCTTCCAATGCTAAACTGATTGGGAAGAACAGAAAATGTGGGTGTGCGTCAGTACTAGGGCTTGTTGTGTAAGACCAGAAAAGGGTGGAAAACCTTTGGTTCAGAGAGTGTCAAGGCCTTATGACTGCATGATATAAAAGCAGGCCAAAAGGCACAGTTGCACAGAGGCGCATGGAGGCCCCATGGCTTTCACACTTTGATACATATTTTTAGAGCCGAGTCAATTTTTCTCAAGCGCAGCACAGCAGACTGCACCCCATGCCTTCATAAACGGCTATTATGATTAACATTGATGGATTCTGTATGCCCGCTTTCATTAGTCTACCTAATTACACTGCTCAGAGATTTCACAGATTTCTAACAATTACATTAATGAATTTAAAGTATTAAGGGTTAATTATTGCTTCCAACTAGTACACAGACACTGCAAACTATTATTAGAAAGTATAACAGTGAGAAGGGCAGAGAGAGAGAGAGAGAGGGGGAGAGGGAGAGAGAGAGAGAAATTTGCTGGAGGGCCTTCAATCTTCATCTCATGTGAGAGAAAGCTCCAAACAAGCCACAAAACACTCTCTGTTTGCAAGCCCCTGCATGAGGGGAGTGCCTGGCACAGTGAAGCGAGCGTTCCACTTTTTAAGCTGCTTTTAAAAATCAGTGAGCTGATGTGATGATGACGTGTTTATGTCTGCCTATGAAAGGCCTCAGTTAGTGGTATGTAAGAATTGTGATCTGTGCATGAGAAACTCAGTCTTAATTTCACATCCAGTTGTCTTTTTCTCTTAATGCCACTGGGCATATGCTTTATTAAACGCCCACTTACATATTTAAAGCTGTGGTGTTTTATGTTCTTCTACGGTGTTCATAGCATCCTCTGCCTTCTCTTTTCCAGTTCCAGCACAAAGCACTTTGAAGCTTGCATTCTAAGAACCACGGATGGAATATTACACCATAAAATGTCTTAATTTGCCATCAGACAACCCATCCTATTCTTAAAAGAGCATGAGAGATTAATTAGAAGCGCTGCCCAGGGGCAGAATGGCTAATATGCGTTTATAGTTCCAGTGGAACATTTTTTGCTGCAGTATTTGTCTTTATCGAGTTCACTAAAGCTTCAGTTTTTTTGAGCTCGGTGTGCGTGCGCACACACACACACACACACACACACACACACAGCTGCGAGACCTCAAGGAAGTCCCATCATCTGCCTCTTTAACAGCACGTCCACCAGAACAGGATGAAGATCAATCTTTCACATACAGGCAGGATATGATGGCCGGACCAAATTAGCTTCAGCCTTCACCTGAGTGAGCTCGTCTCAGCGTAGCTCGATGGTCCAAGCTGAATCTGAGCTGCAGGACTACCTCTCACAATAATTTAGCATTCAGTGTTTAAGGACTAGCTTTGCATAGCATAAATGAGTGAATTTCACTTAATGGTGACCCTGGTGCATTAACATTGTGCATTTCTATTTCTAACAGCACACCTCAGCAAAAGGGTGCTCTGAGAAATCACAGGAAATTCCCCCGAGGCTGGTGCTTTGCAGTAAGCTGAACTGCTGCAGATGTTGCTGAATCACATGGTCTGAAAAATGCTCATGAACTCGCCTTAAAATTGTACAGCACTGCCTTGCATGAAAGTACTGGATGTGCTAGAGCTGAATGGAATATATTTGTGGGATGGAAATGTATATAATTTATTAAATTGAAAGCTAACTGGATTTTTGTCTCGCAGAGAGAAGAGGTCAACATTGATAAATGTGTTTTTACTGTGTTTAATGTTTTTTTAGTTGTATCAGTTCTGTATGATTTCTGGTGTTGGAAAGCAGCATTTGTACTGTTTGTATTGTTTCTTTGTTTTCCATACTTTTACATCCCTCATTGCTCGTTAGCAGCTTAACACAGAGTCACAACATTTCACACACAGCAAGCCAACAGTGTTCTAGTTTTTGCCCAGGGAAAAAACTTTTATTTTATGATATTAACTATAAGTCTGGCCACCAGGGTGGCAGGCCACCAGGGGGTTAGCAGAAAGTGAATATCCATCCATCCCTCCCTTATCTGTTTATCCTAATCAGAGTAGTGGGAGTGCTGGAGGCTACCCTTATAGGGCAAAATCAGAGAAACACACTGGACAGGTTGGCATTTAACTACATGACACTGGACAGCAAGAGGAAAGTCTCAGCAGAAACCCACACAGTGAACATCACACAACTTTACACAGAAATGTTCATGAGCACCCCAGCAAACAATCAAACCCAGGACCTTCTTGCTGTGAGGTGACAGTGTTTACTACTTCACCACCCATCATTTTGTCAAAAATGTGTCTTTTAATGTTTAATGGATGTATACAAAAAACGTTTTTGCTTAGAACCATACAAAAACGAGTTAAGAAGATGTATTTCTAAGTGTGTGGTGTCAAACCACAATAAACACTGCAATTTCCATTCATCGCTACACTCTGGCTAAGCACGACAACTAAAGTGCAAAAGGACTGAAGGAGAAAAGAGAGACGTTCTTCATATAGTTTTCCTTTTTTCTCTTAGAGTCCATTTCTATGACCATTACTGAAAGAATGGTCTCCATTTGGCCCACCTTGACATCTGTTAGGGGGGTATTATTACCATTCACAGTGCTTCTTCCAGGACAGGCCAGGCCCAGTGCTGTTATTACAGCGATGATAAGTCAAGGGTAAAATGCAGTGGGAATAAGGGGGTGGGGGTTACAGTGGTAGGGGTAGACACACACCATCTTGCATTAAACACACAGTCGTGCCCTGCCAGGCCCTGCTTCGGGCTGAGCGTGATGTTTCAGGCCCTGGTGCTAATGCTGGTTGGCAGGGAGAGAAGAGAACACACGCAAGGTTCTCCTCTAGCCTATGTGAACGCTCTAATGAGGGCAGAGTTAGATTCCATAACACGCCAGCAGACACACATACAAAAGTGAAGCACAGAGATAATCAGGGTCAGTTTAGCGAGTGTTCTCACCCTCCAACATCGCAGTGGGTGCATATTATGGCCCCCATGGCCCACACACACAGACACTGCAGGCCAAAAGAATGGATTAGAACACTAATGCAGCACAACATACCTCCAAACCTCTGACCTGTAGTCTTCACTTATGACACATTCAACTACCCTCATGTCCTCATAACCCAAGCAGACTAAACAATGTTTAGATGTACTTATCTACAGTAATAGCAACATTAAACTGAAAAACAAAACAAAAACCATGCTGTATGCATCCAATTTAGCTGAAGTGGAGTTCGGGGAAAGCCCATGCCCCACTGAACTCCAAACAGAACTAAATTTAGGCCCAAACTATGGATACTCATGTATGTGACTGTGCCGTGGGCCATGCAAGAGAGACAAGCAGTCAATTACAAAAGCATCAGGCCCATTTATTTACTGTAGAGCCACGCACACTCAGCTACGAGTAATGGACTGAATACAGGCGGGGGGGGGGGGGGGGGGGGGGCCACAAAAAGGTAAAAACAAGGGGGAAAAGGG
>JBBPDC010000007.1:6375608-6391082 GCA_037974485.1 Hemigrammopetersius urotaenia | reverse complement strand
ACAGTACTATATATACGTATATAAGTATATATATATGTGTGTGTGTGTGTGTGTGTGTGTGTGTGTGTGTGTGCGTGCGTGTATTTATTTGGAACCATTTTAAATTTGAATTCACAATGTAAAGGGCAGCTGTTGCGTTTCAAAAAGGACCTGAAACAGTAAAAAAACGGTGAAGAGAAAAAGAAACAGTGAGGACAGTGATGATATGGGATTTATACATGACTTCACATCCTTACACTGTGAGTAAGGATATGTTTGTGGGCCTGTGTGTGTATATATAGATGTGTGTGTGTGTGTGTGTGTGTGTGTGTGTGTTTAATTTTTGTGAGTCATAATTTGGTAAAGTGTGCAGTTTCTGATCTACTGCAGTAACTACAGTTACTCTGTACTTCTAACTGTAAAACTCATGGTACATTGTGCTTGTTGCTTCCTAGCAAGTGCGACTGTAGCAGATCAAGGCTGAAGAAAATCAAAGCGTCCCCGGAGGTCAGAGGAGAAGGTGAGGAGGAATGTGAGAGGAATTAGCTTAGCGTTGTTAGCTGGAATGCTGCCACCACATTTTGACAAGAGTGCAAACAGCAGTGTTTTTCAGGGGCTTCCCTAATTCAAACAGATACGGCTGCAGCGTGGGAGGAGAGCGAGAGAGAGGGAGGTAGAGAAACAGAAAGATGAGAACGCCTTCATTAGAAAGAGAAACATTCGCCACCATGACATGTGCTGAAGCAGAGCGGATGCGTGTATAAATATGCATAACCTAGCAGGCAGATATGGAGGCAACTCCAGAGAGGGAGGTGCAGCCGATGAGTTGTGAATTAATGATGAAGCAGTCAGTTTGGTTTTGTGTGTATATATATGTGTGTGAACGGGAGTGAGCAATCCCAACAGAGAGAATGTGTGTGTTTGTGTGTGTGTTTGTGGGTGTGTGTTTGTGTGTGTGTTTGTGTGTGTGTGTGTGTGTGTATGTGTGTGTGAGAGAGAGAGAGAGAGAGAGAGAGAGAGAGAGAGAGAAGAAAATATGAGAAATAACAAGTGAGAGTATGCATGCATATGAAAAAGTATAAGAATATGAGAGAGAGACGCAAAGAGGGAGAGAGAAAGAAAAAGAAGAACGAACAAAAGAAGAGAGAAAGTATAAAAGTATAAAAGAAAAGAGCAAGGCAGACATATAGAGAAGAAGAGAAAGTAAGATAAAGAATGAAAGAGAGAGACAGAATGATACTGAGAGAGAGGAAGAAATGCTATGAAATAAGAATGTATGTGTATGCATGCTTATGAGACAGTATGAGACAGTATGTATGCATATGAGGAAGAGTGAAATAAAATGAAAGAGAGAAAGAATAAAGGAGGGTTGAGAAAAAATTAACAAAAGAACACGCCTTATGGGAAAGAATCAGAGAGTGAGGCAGACGAATGTAGAACAAGAGAAAGTGAGAAAGAACCAGATGATATACATATACTGATAACACAAAACAGTAAAACCCCTTGCCTAATATTAAGCAGGACTCCCTCATCGTCCCACCAAAAGAGCAAAGCATGGACTCTAAACCCTCTGAAAGTGTGCTGTGTCATCTGGCACCAAGATGGTACTGCAGAACCTGTAAGTTGTGAGGTGGGGCCTCCAGGAATCATTCTAGTTTATCCAGCACATCCCACAACAGAACATTGTCAAGAGTATCCATCCTCCATCTACTTGTCTAGTACTACTAATTATTTTACTACAAGAATAATTTTACTATTTTACACTATTTTACTTATATTTATTCTACTGTTTTTTTTTTTTACTGTATAAACATAAGGGGGCTCTGAGTCAAAGAATTTCATTACTGGTAGTGATGTTCCATTGTTATCTGTATATGACAATAAACCTGAGACTTCTTCCCTTACTGCATCTTGGCTTTAACGTTGTGGCAGATCAGTGTCTATGGAGTTAAAGATGTTGATGTCACCTCCAAATGTTCCAGATCCAGTTTCTATGAAATCCGCAGGACAAACTTTTCTAATTAATTTCGGTACATTATAGTACAATACAATGCATAGCGGCCCTACTTTACAACTTACAGGACTTAAAGGGTCAATTTTAATGTCTTATATACCAAGTCCCACCTTCAGAGGTCTTGTGGAGTCCCTTCAGGTCAAAGCTGTTATGGCGTCATGAGGGGCTCGAACACACTATTAGACACGGGGATTTGGATGTTATGGCTGATTGGGGTTGCAGGGAGGGATGGTGATATCCTGCCTCTCACAGTACAGATCGCTAACATTTTAATGATCATAACATGAAAAAAAACCAAGAAGAAGCCACATAATCTTTGATGCTTCATCAGGTGACCCACACATGGCTCAGACAGTGTGTAAGCCTTTGTCACTGTTTAATTGGATTTGTTAGGGTTTGTTACTCAACAGCATCACAAGAGACATGAAGATGCATCCCAGTGATTCATATTCCGTTGCAAACTCTGATACAGGCTAAAGCAGGTTCTTATAGGACCAGGGTCTCACATTCGCATGCGGTTCACAGCACTCTGAAGCAAACTTCACATACGTCAGAAACACAGCGCTGGGAAGGCAGAGGAGAAATGTTATGTAGGTCGATTAAGATTGTTGCTGAGGCAGAGCAGCACCTGCTTAGTCTGCTGGGATGGCTGCCTTTTGTGTTTTGTTTTTCGCTGTGAAAATCACTTTCTGAGCTTTCAGCCTTTGAAAAATTTCCCTGGTGGCAACAGGCAGGCAGTAAGCAAACGAGACGACTCACTTTTTGATCTGTTAGAAGTAAGAGAGGAGCATGAAGGAGTGCAGAGAGAGGGAGAAATCGAGACGGCACCGCAGTCACCCCTCTACGAGCATAAAGGAAGTCCTACTGGAATCAGGCAGTCCAGCAAAAGATCAAAAACGAGCAGGAAAATGGATATCTTCCTGAACTCACACCTCTTTTACACTTTGGTTAGTCAGTAATTACTGCAACAGGTGGCTATGCAGCACCCCCACCTCAGCCCCCACCCTACACCAGCAGAAGCCCAGGGTCCAGAGGGGGATGTCTTATTCATTTATATTGATTTGCTTTTTAAATCAGAGCATGGCCCACACATAATGCCCCTAATAATTAAAAAAACCCCAAGCTAAAACAAGTCTGTAGTTGGGCAGGGACCACTTCTGTAGATTATACCCGATTGTACTCGAACTCCATCCCTTTTAGTACAGCATAAGTAAAAAACCTAATGCAGTTGCAATGCTATATTAAAACTTTAGTTTATGAATTAAGCACTTTTATTTCTGTGTTGAGCATTAAAATGTTTTTGCATCACCATTACCTGAGAATTCAAACTATGAAGTGGTTATATTCATTAATGAATAACAGTTTAATCATAAGAAAATAATGAATAAAAAATAACCATGAGTTTTGATTTTAAAGTGAAGATTTCCAGTTATTGCGTCCTTTGGCCTAACTTAATGCAGAACATCTATGTTTCTAGTTTCATCAGACTGTAAAAGCATTGAACATGTTCATGTCAATAAGACAATATTGACAATGTACACAAAAACAATATAAAATATATCCTATAGGTAAAATTAAACACTCCCTAAAATGCTCTGAACTAACTAAATACACTGTGCTATATGTGGCTATGGTGTGGGGTGGTCACGCCTGACAATAAGGGGTCACTTTACTTTTATACTGTGTCTGTTAATGCAAATAATAGTGACATAAGCAGTGATATTGCAAATGATAAAACTGAAGTACAGTTACCATTTTTCACAACTTACCTTCCGGACAGAAGAAGGAATTAGCTGATTGGCTAACTAATCTTAGATAAACTGCTCTCTCCTAATACCGAAGGTGTGTCTTGATCTATTGCAAGTATCTTTTGGCTAATTTGGCTAATGTAAGATAATGCATTAGCTTAGGGAAGAATGCTTTAATGGTTTACTTACATTTGGGTGGATTATCACAGCAGAACTCATTCCATCTCCACTTTTAAGTCAGAAAAAAACTGCTGCAAAAACATAATGGCCATGATAATAAAGATTAGCAGATATGAAGTAAGAGGCCAGCCACTGCAAGATTAGACTTTAGGGTGAGGCCCAGTGGGCCAGGGAGGGGAATGCTATCAGTTTGTGTGTGCGTTTGTGTGTGTGTGTGTGTGTGTGTGTGTGTGTGTGTGTGTGTGTGTGTGTGGTTTGGGGGTTCAGATTAGTGTCAGATCTCTTTCCTGTTGGACTTAAGCCAGCACTGATACCAGGGGGTCTTGTGTCAGGGCAGAGTTTTCAATGTAGGGTCATTTGCATGAAATTGAGAGGAGATATTTTAGTTAAGTCACGATTTCCTGGCTCTGTGTGTGTGTGTGTGTGTTTGTGTTTGCTGAGCTGGATGCCATGCAGTACACATTGAATAATAATAAGTTACAGACTCTACAGTAATATTCTCCCTCCACGCCCAAAATACACACACAGTCTCGCTCAAATGCTCTTAAACTCCCGGCTCGCGGAGAAGCATAAAAAAGGCTGGTACATTTTACAACTTTGTGACACTCCCATAAATTTCCATGAACTACTTTTTTTTTCACAAAAATAGAATGTCTTTAAACCCTTTCTTTAAACAGTGCAATCTATTTTTGATTTTTTCTTGCTCTGCGATGCAAAATGACCATAGAGGGGGGGAAGAAAAGTCACCACATTTTAATGGAGCTGTTCAATGATATACAAGGGATATACTTTTTTTTAGCTCTATTTATTAAGAATTTCAGACATAAATGACATCATTTTTCTGCACCTTTTTTAGTCACCTTTCTTTGCAAATTTCCCAGCATTGTAGCAACTTTTTAATGCTATCATTATGTTTTTGTTTGAGCGTGTTGCTACTGATGCACCGTGGCTTTCACACCATCATTACATTTCATTACAAGATTTTCATCTTTCTCCGCTTCTTTGAGCTCCAAAAGGCGGGAAATCAGAGGGTTCTAAATGATGCTAAACTCGCAGACATGAGTTTCAATGAAGTTCAATGAAAATATAAAAGTCTGGAAAGTTTTTATATGTTCCTCATTTCATAAATCAAACTTAATATAACCAGGGACTAAAGAGGGAGAAAAACTCAGTTTTAATCTCAGATTTAGTTTATTATGGTTTCAATCTCCACAGTTTTAGTTCAGCTAAAAGTTTGTACCAATTTAGCTTCAGCTTTCTGTTCATTAAAGAGCAGGTTTTCCCAAATAACAATGAGACTGTTTCTTTCCCACACTATTGTTACTGTTTAAACTATTGTTAAAAAGTTGAACTATTTCGGCCCAAACCAGCTGAGGTCCACGCCTAAAAGTTTGGAGTGCTGATAAGCAGTGATAACACAACACAGGGATTAAAACAGTAAAACTTAAACAGTGTGAATGGCTTCTAACATTTTAGGTTATGGCAAACAGATAAAGGGCTTACATTTTCAATCTTTGCTAAAACACTGAAAGCTTTGAGGTGCAGTGTATGTTAGTGAAGGGTCCTCAGGTGAAGACAAGCTCTGCCGGAGACAGTCCCTCCCACACACTGCTCACAGTGACTGAAATGTTTGTGCTGTCCTGCAGAAACACCAGGAAACACGAGGGAGGCTCAGCACTGTGATGGATTTGATACATAAGATTATAGTAGAAGAACTTTGTGGATTACAGTTTCACTCTCTTCTAGCATTTAGGTGTTCTAACAGCCTCACATGCAAACATGGGTGACCTGCTTGTGCTAAATCATGTTTAATGGGTGCTATTGGGCTATTTTAGCAGCACACAGGCAACTGATGGATGGCCTTTAGTAAATGGTATGTGTGACACGCAGGTATACGCCCCATACACCCACTAAGCCACTAGGATTTGTGCAGACTCTCTATGCACAATGACACATACTGATTTGGCTTATTTGACTCTAGGTACTACTGAATATAAATTCTTAAAAAAAATAAATAAATAAAAGTACAGCCATGGGGAAAATCCCTCTTCCTTACTTCTCATCAAGCTGGCTGATTTACAGCCCCCCATATTTTAGGTTGCTTTACAAATGCAAATGACAATACAATTTATTATAAGACAGAGATAAAACAATGTTGTTTTCTATCATTTTCTACCACTTTATTCTGTTCGATTTGATTTGAGCAGGACCAAACTGTGTGTGTGTGTGTGTGACATTAGTTCAGAGTTAGAGCTAGCGATAGGTTTCTGTCAGCCTTTCTGATATAAAGGCAGCGCTAACATGCTTCTGTCTTCTTTTAAACATGTAACTTATTCTTGCACTTTGCACAATGCTGCTAACTACCTCTCATCCAATGTCATACTTATGGTGCAAGAGAAGTCATTCTGGACGGTGTACATTCCATTCACACTTTACTGTTACATTGCTGTATTCTCTTTTTATTGTACTGCCGTACCTTGTACTTTGTTCAATGCTGCTAACTACCTCTCGTTCAGTATCATACTTATGGTACAAACCTAATCCCTCTGGAAGGTTTACATCCTGTTCACGCTATACTGTTACATTGCCGGACTGTCTACTTATCGTTTCTATCGTTTCTTAACTTGAATGCTGTTATATGTTGCACCCTGGTCCATACAGAAATGTTGTCTCATTACACTATGTATATGTACACAGCTGCTGACGGCAATAAAATATCTTTGAACCTTGAGTTTCCCTCTAGCTTTATTAATGGGGCAGTTCTATCAATAATGATGTATCTGATACATGTGAGATACTCCCGAGCTCTACTGAGATCACGCTTTGGCTACGGTTTGCAGGCAACCTTGTGCGGCCATGCTGATTTATAATGTTAGTTTGTGTGACCTCAATTTCCTGTCCTGAAGCAGCTGATGTTGGCTTCCACAGATTTTTATTCACATTTTCTGGTCCAATTTAAAACGTCTTGTTTAGTCTGAAGAAAAAAAAAAAAAAACAGAGATAGCTGGCGGGGTAATTAGTTTAACTGATTCCTATTTGAAATGAAAGGCTGTACATTTATATGAATTTATAAGATGTTGGAATACCTCACAGAGTCAAACCAACGAGATCACTGAATGAGATTTTTAGATCACATTCAGAAACATTTTAAAACAACTTGACATGGTTTTTAAGAAACTAAATTTCCTCGACGATATATATATCAACAACAACAACAACAACAACAACAAAAACATAAAAAGATTTCATTTCATCACTTTTGAAATCGCTGGTAGTTTGTTTATGTCATAAGCGATGCTCTATTCTGCTGAGCTGCAGGTCAGTTTACTTTCACTGGTTACAAAATCCAGGACCAAACACTGGATTCAAGGTCTGGAGTTGAATACCTCTTCTCTACAATAAACCCACCACTTCAGACTAGACTGGCCCTTGGTCAGAAACACGAGACAATTTCATGACAGTCATAGTTTCTGTCACTATCTACTCCAGCCACCCACCGTAGCAGCAGAGAAAATATTGCTCACCAAAAATAACACAAACGGCTGTTTGACTGTGTCTGGGTCATCCTCAGAGAAATCAAACTGTTCAGAGAGACAAACAAAGACAAACAGTTTGATCTTGTCAGTGTGGTCACAGAGTGGATGCACTCACTGAGGGGACACACACACACTCACAGGTTATCAGCGAGGCCAGCGCGGCAGTACGTCCTGAGAGAGCCTTCTTGCCTCACACATGCTGGCATTATCTCTGCCGGCCTGTGGTGTCAGTGTTTGTTGTTTTAGGTCTGGCGCAGATTGGCCTCGCGCAGCGTAATGTCAGAGGACTTCTTCCGCCTGCTGTCTGTCATTCCTTGGCCTTGCTTGACTTCCCTTGTGGACAATTTGGTAATGCAAATAGCAAAAAGTCCCATACAGGGAAAGATTAGACACATCTTCTATCGTTTATTTTCTTTCCTTATGTTTAACTAGATTTGATTGACTTTTTAATTGGTCCTTTTTTATATATTGTTTTATTCCTGTAGAGCATTTTGTACTTCTATTTCTTATAATCCTATTCTTATTATTCACTTATTAATCTTAAAACATATTATTCAGTAACTAAGAATTATTTGCTGACTACTGTGAAACTGAAATGTAAAATTGAAACGTGGGCGCACATACACCCCCTTAGGGTTTAGGGGGTTAAAAAGTGTTTCATAAATCATGTATTATGAGTTAGTATTGTCTGTAGATGGGGAAAAGAAGAGCCAAGAGAAGAAGAGGAAGGGAAAGGAGAGACAACAACAGAGCTGGGTAAAGGTCAAATTCTGCCTCAGCTCCAATAAAAGACCACTAGGCCTCAGCATCTTGTCCATGTTTCTGCTGCCTTGCTCTGGTAGTTCCTTTCTGTTCTCATCTCCAGCCTCTGCTTGGATTTGGGACACCACTGACAGTTCATCCCTGACTCCCATTTTACACTTATCATGAAGTGTTTGACGAGAGAGGATGTCTTACAAAGGCCAAGAGAGTTGGCAGAGGTGCTCTGTGCACTTCAAAGACAAGCGATACAGTTGAAAGAAAAGGGGTCCTACGCCCAGTCAAAAACGTCCTAACCGACTGCAGCAAAATGCAAGCAACCACAAAACACTGTTATGACCCACAGAGCAGAAGCTAATGCGCTAACTGCTCGGTGATTATGTAGATGGAGAGTGTGTGTGTTAGTTAAAAAGGTATTGAAAGCATGAAATGACTTTTGTTTACTATGAGCACATTAACAGGAGTGCCTCCCATCATGCAAGGTTGAGTGAATCACAGCACTAGAGGAACACCATCACTTTGGACAAGGGCTGTTGACTGACACAATGATGTTGTTGACCTTTGGTGACCCCATTTGTCTTGGCCGTGGTTCTCTGGTACAGTCGTGTATCTCTGTCTGTTTTCTCTCCCTGATCTTCTGTCATTGTGCGCCCATGTGAGAAAGTGAGCGTGTTCACTGTTGGGCAAAACTATAGCCTTGTTGACCAGTGTGTTTATCTTTTCAACAGAACAGCGCTCGCAATCGATGTCACATCACATAAAAACAGCTTCGCTAAACGACAGCAAACATGATTGTTCTTTTCAAAATTCTGTTCGGAGAGCAAGCGTGCATGCCATCCTCCACTCAGACACTTAATTTGTCTCCTTTCTTGTCATTAGTACTGTGGCCACAGACTGACCCTGGTAAATGTGGCCTTTATCGATTACGCATCACACAGCTTCTGACATTGACATATGGCGCCAGCGATATCGTTTTGGAATAGCAGAAAAAGACAATGCATTGCAATGTATGTCTCACATATGCCTGATAGAACAAAGACAAGTAAGATGGATGCTGTTGCATCTGCTCTGAAAAGATAGAAGGTCTACCTACTTGATGAATTCTTATCATGCTTGGACGAGAAATTGCTTGATGTCAAGGCAAGGGCATTATTTTTCATATCTCAACATCATGACACTGAGAGAAGTGATGAGGAAAATACTTTTTAAAAGAATGACTTTTGGGACTATGTTGATTCACTCCTTTATTCCACCTTTTCATTAGGATTCCCCAATCACATGCTACATCTTCCAAGTAATGTGAAGTGCTACTATAGCTTTTTTAATTGCCACTAACACGTTGTTAGATGGCTCAACGCACTTGGAGGAGTACACTAATTGCTAATTCAGCTAACTGACAGTTCTGCAATGGCAAGTATCAAGCTTTCATTAGGGAAAGAAGGGCAGTTCTTCTTACCCAGAAAGAGGGAGGTCAGTTGTCCTCTTCTGGACACCCAGTCAAGGCTGGCTGGGGCATCACCGAGTTGTGAGCTCTAAATTAAAGGGTAATCTAATTTTTCTCATGTTTTCTGAAATAGGAGTCTGATGGTCTGTCTTTGCACGACTAAAGTTTCAAAATGTACAATTTAACACTCCATATATGAAAACTAGGCCACAAAAACAGCCAGGTTGGAATGTTATGAAATCATATATTTGCCTTTTAAGCCATTTCTAGCAGTTTGTAAAAAATAAATTAGTTACGAAAAATAAATGATGATTGTTGTGGTACATAAACCCACTTTATAACCTATAGAGTGACGCCTGTAGGATATGGACCCTATAAGCTTGTTCACAAGTAGGCTCATGACAGAGCTCAGGAAAGACAGGCTTCAAAAGGCTGAGAAAACGCCTCTCCGTTTCCAGTGGCTGCTGCAATTTCATGGCCAGTAAACAGAAGTCAGGTGAAAAGAGAAATCCCGGCAGCCATGCTCCCTCGGAAGTGGCAGGTGTAGCTGTGAAGACCTGCTCTTCCACTCTGAACTCGGTGCTAAGAACTGTTTCCCCTTGTTTCTTTCATGTCTTTGTTTATGTTTTATAAAGTACCACATCTGCTACTCGTTTTTGCTTTGCCATAGCTCTGGGCTTTTAAAGAGTGAAATGAAGCAACAATGCATTAGGCAAATGCAATCTTGTTCTCTCTTTATTTTCTTGAATACTCACAGGGACATGAAAGAAAATGGCATAACATTACACCATTGCACCAACTGCCTGTTCGCTTCTGATTGAGAGAGATTAGAAAGTTTATCTGAGGCCAAACAGTTTGCATTGGAGTGTTTTGTTAATAAGACAAGCCAGAGATGGCATTAGAGTATAACCTGCTGCCGCAGCTGGTTATTGGAGTTCGCTCCTGAGAATGTCTTAAATGGGCAATGGTGACACAACTATTAGGGACTAAGAAAATGGCATCCAGATGAACTTACACAGCCGCTATTCTTCAAGCTTCCTTTGGCTGGTTGTTGTGCTTGGCAGACTCCTGAAAATCAAGCTTGGAATGTTGACATAGCTTGATTTCTATGGTGGGCAGGGTTCTGAGACAGAAGGAAGCCAAAATGTCCTTTGGATAGGTTCCCTATGAACAACAATTCCTGAAAACAATTCACTCTGGGGCTGCCTGGCATCAACCAAGACTGAGAACAGGCAGCCAAGTGCGGAGATGGTGGGGACGTCCAACCACTGCGTGTTCATTCGCGGTGACACCTTATCTTGGTAACATTTCAGCCTGCTGCTGGCTGTGCCTGGCCTGAGAGCCATGTGACAGAAGGCTTTTGTTACTGTCAGACTTCCAGAGACTAGACCACTCTTATCTATGGCCTGACAGTACCGAAATAAAGTCACTGGCACAGAAGCAGACCTGTGTGGATTTACGAGGAGCTGCTGGAGCTGGAGAATCTCCTGGACGGTGCTTTCACTACTAAAACCGGAACACTGGGAGAGCAGCGGTCATTTCCTTTTTGACATAAAATTGAATGATCGGTCATGCTTGATGATCACTTCGAGTTAAAATGGAGTGTATATGTGTTAGCAGTAAAGGCCTGAGTAAGGACAAATATTCTCTGAAATGGGTAGATGTTGTTTTTTCCTTTTCTTTCAGACTTTGGCATGGTGTCAGGCTGGAGTTAATTCATCTCGCCGTCCTTTTCAAACACTGCAATTTTCAAATAACAGGCTTCCTGACATGTCCGTATATCTGGGATATGTGTGTAAAATTAAAGAATAGCTAAGGGTAGAGGACCGACTGGGATTAGTAAGGCTTTAATAATAAGAGTTGAATTAATAGGTGTCTTACAAGGTAGAAGCAGATGGATTTAGCTCTCAAAAAATCTTAAAAACAGCACAAGTTGGACTGCTTTGTTCTACAGTAGCACAAAGAATCGATTTCTGCCCCATCAAACCTCCATTCTGGACAAATAAGCCACTTGCGTTAAAATAAATGTACATCTTAATGCTTAGGGTTTTACAAAGCAAACATGCAGGGCAAACTTGGCCGAGGTCTATTGAGCTGTATATCATAATAGACTTCAATAGATAGTTTTCAGCAGGGTTTGTTTATGAAAATGTGCTTTGAAGGCAAGGAAGAACAGACTGATTCAGGAGACATGCAGTGTAGAGATATCATAAATGCAAGGTACACACCATATCTCTTGAAATGTATGATGCCCCGCTGCTCTTCCTTTCTGCAGGAATGTCTAGATAAAAGGAAGAGGGTTTCATTTTTTACCTCAAGTGGATTTGGGGTTTTTCTGTCTGAAATCCATTCCCGAGATAATGTTCAGGATCTGTTCGGAGATAAAAAAAAAAAAAAGAAAGAACCAACAACCCTGAACTTTCAGCATCACATTATTCTCACGGTGCAAATAAAAACTGCAGACTCACACCTCACAGTTCCAACTTTTATAACATTTGAAAATTCAGTGCAAAACTAAAACCCTGTGGCTCATTATTGATGTATAAAAGGTGTTAACTGAGTGTGAGAAGCACTTGCAATCAGTTTCATCAACAGGACGGGATGACTAGCTTTTAACAGTTTGCAGTGAATTCACCAAGTGCTGACATATTTTCAGTACATGTTAGAAACGCAGCCAGAACTGTTAGAAACACTTCTCCACAAAACTGGCAGTTCCCATATGTGAGAGAGGGTGGGGTGGAGAGTGGAAGAGCCGCTCCAGCTGGACAATTTACACATGTTTACCTCCCAGTGCTGGTGTAGGTCATTTTAAAGAATGGCGCACTTTGACAGAGGCAACATTCATCATCAGAAAGGGTGTTATTGGATGCTATGTGTGCAATATCTTCTGAGATAAGACTGGAATGTGAGTGCTTATGTGCTCATGCTTGTCTAAGTATATGGGTGTGTAAATGACTGTGCTCTGTATGTTTGTCTTTAAGTCTGGGTTTGTGTGTGTGTGTGTGTGTGTGTGTGTATGTGTGTGTGCACACATACTTGTTGTTGAATGTTTTCAGAACAAGAGTTGTGGAAAACAGGGCTAACCTGTGACAAAATGGAGCGACAAAATGGTCACTTTGTAAAGTGTTCCTTTTTCACAAAAGCTGACATTCCTGCTAAAATCTGAGTAGACTGATAAATCACTCTGTTGACTTACTTATCTCAGTGTTACTGGGCTCTTTTCAGGACTGATGGAATGGTCTCACCCTAATTGGCAGTGAGAGTGTTCAGTGTGATGTTTGATGTACCATTTCAGAATCGTTTTTGTGCTTAGATGCTTTTTGGGAACCCAGTCCTCATCAATTCCCTCAGCACTGGATATGTACTCGAGTCATTAAGTTAGTATGTGTGTTGTACCAGACTTGTGTGTGCACATTTCATGGCATGATGTTTCATTCTTACATGTTAATTAAAAATTGCATCGCCTTTAAATGAAAAGTGAGAAAAAAGGAGCCTGACTGTATTCCAACATCTACAATTTTCAAATTAAACACAAAAGGTTCTTTTTTCACACATTTATATTTATTACACATGCGAGACGTATTGAATGGTATTATTGAGAGGCAGCATTAATAAAGATACGCAAATCTATGTAATCGTTTCTAAAGGTTTGTTCTGCTAAGCATCAGTTGTCATAATACTTGCTCAAATAAATTAAAATGTGATCAAAAAATAAATGTTCATGTACTCAGTATGTCAGTTGTCAAGAAAAAGTTTTTGAATGCTGCACTTCAGTAGAAAGTATCCAAAATAAAAACATACAGCTTTTATAAGGTTCTCTTAGTGCATTTACAAAAAAGTGCTTAGTAATAGTATATGAATGGCATATGAATACATATACGTAGAACAGTGTATTCAGTATTAAGCATTTTCTGCATATGTATTGTCTCTTATCCTGTGACGGTATACAAACAAAGCTTTGTGTGTGTGTGTGTGTGTGTGTGTGTGTGTGTGTGTGTGTGTGTGTGTGAGAGAGAGAGAGAGAGAGAGAGAGAGAGAGAGAGAGAGAGGCACTGGTTTATTCCTTTCCAGTTAATGTGCCAGAGTGTGTGGTGTGCTGCCATGAGAGAGCAGTGAGTGTGTGTTAGCAGGGGGCGTGATCTAGCTTGATCTTTTTTGTCTCAGTCACAGCCAGGGGTCTGATAAGGTGGCATCTGGTGTACTCTGAACGCCACACTGCTGAAAGACACTGATACAGAGGAGAGATGCTGGGGAACACATGAGAGCAGGGGTGTAATGAGTGTAATACAGTCCAGGCTGGGCTACATTCACACAGTTCTTATCAGTTTCTCAAAAACGAGAGACTGCCGTTTCTGTTCTGCAGTGACACATGAGCAAACATATGGAAGCTTATGAAGAGAACGCATGAATGCATAAATAGAGTGGCACTTGAACACAACTAGAGAAAGAGAGAGAGAAA
Source organism: Hemigrammopetersius urotaenia (assembly GCA_037974485.1). Lineage (NCBI taxonomy): Eukaryota > Metazoa > Chordata > Actinopteri > Characiformes > Alestidae > Hemigrammopetersius > Hemigrammopetersius urotaenia. The sequence continues at coordinate 6,376,963 of JBBPDC010000007.1, read as the reverse complement.
GAGTGCAAAAGAATCAAAATCAGAATCATGAAACTGTATTGATCCCAGAGGAAATTGCTTATGCTACGACTGCACAGACACACAGAGATATAAAGACAAGCACAATATGAATTATAATGTAAGTCAAAATTAAACTCCATAAAATCCTCTAAAAATGCTTTATACTAAATACGCTAAGCTACAAGCACAAAATGCTGTGGTCAGTAAGAGAGCAAAGAAAGAAAGTAAGAAAGAGAATGAACGAATGAAGAATGAACGACAGAAGTGTGAAAAGTGTAAAGAAATGATGACAGCCGCTGTTACAGATAAAAAATCCAATTCAGTTCCAGCAATGCCATCTTTCTTAGAAAAAAGAAGGAATTTGACTTTCTTACGAGCAACTTTGCTTACTAAGCCATCTGCATGTTAGCCCCTCTCTTTATTAAACTCCTCTATCAACCCAGTGTTTCCTTATTGGATTCTCCTCTGCGCTGTGAAAGCTACATAATAACTTGATATCTTATTCGGTTTAAATGCCACTGTGCAATAATGACTTTGGCTCGGCAAACAGATTTTAAATAAAGCTTTCCCTCGCTCCAACAACTGCTACACGCTATTCTGTTCTAGCGGGAAATGGAGCCAAATCGAATAAATCCAATCTGTATTTACTCATCGATTCCTCAAAAAAGGAGGACCACAGTATCTGTTCTGGGACAGAATAGGACTGAATATTTCATTTGGGATGAAGGAGATGCATGAAGAGGACAAAGGCAAGTAGAGTCAGGATGAGAGGACAAAATACAAAAGGACTGCCCTGATGGGTCAGCGCTGTCTTGTGAAAGTTAGCTCAGTTCTGGAAAGCATACAAGAACCTCTTTGTTTTCCACTTTCATCGTGACCCTTCTGTGGCAGTGGGTAAGCACAAAACTGTGTGTTTTTTTTTTTATTGTTAAAAATAAAAGCGTCAAAGGAGGTTCTTTAGTGTGTTGGCATATAACAGGGTTCTTTATTTCCAGTCCTAGAGGCCCAGTGTCCAGCTTGGCTTCATTATTTCCTTGGTCAAACACATCAGATTCGACTCATCTATCAAATGCTACGTTTAGTGGATGTGTTGGAGCAGGAAAATCACCAAACTGTGCTGGACATCGTCCTTCCAGGACTAGAGCACCATAGAAAACCTACTTTCAACAGATGGTTCTTTAAAGAAGTTTTGTATGGATAAAATGAGTTAGAGTGGATACAAACTTAAATATTTCTCAAAAAAAAAAAAAAAAAATCCCTTGATTTCCCACTTCTCTGCGACTTGTGGTGTTCTTCTCTATGGCTTATGTATTGTTGGGTGAGGTGTTGGCTAGTTATTATGTGACAGTTGTTGT
>JBBPDC010000007.1:6311899-6325260 GCA_037974485.1 Hemigrammopetersius urotaenia | reverse complement strand
GTGTGTGTGTGTGTGTGTGTGTGTGTGTGTGTGTGTGTGTGTGTGTGTGTGTGTGTGTGTGTGTGTGTGTGTAGGCAAGCTTCCCCGATATAAAAGTAGGTAATAGGAGGTATATCCAGTTGCACCTGGGGATTTCTGAGCCCATCTCTTTCTCTCTTGACCCCCTCCCCCCAACACTCCCCACCATGAATTACAGGCTTGAAATTTCATTAGTGCTTATTGTGGCAGCCTCTGATCAAGACTCCAGTGAGAGATACTTAATTTTCCATCTATCTTTTTTTCCTCTTTTTAATAACAGACCTGCCTGTCCTGGAGCACTACATCTTAATTAGAAACGCGGGGGTGAAAGATGATGTTGCTGGACATTTGGGGGGAGAAAAAAAGAAAAAAAACAACAACAGTGCAATCAACTTTAATGAGACTGTAGTGTGCGTAACAAACGCAGTGCAGTTAGGGGCCAGAGCGTGCCTGAGAGAGAGAGAGAGAGAATGAGAGAGAGAGAGAGAGAGAGAGAGAATGAGAGAGAGAGACAGAGAGAGAGAATGAGAGAGAGAGAATGAGAGAGAATGAGAGAGAGAGAGAGAGAGAGACAGAGAGACAGAGAGAGAGATATAGAGACTAAGAGAAAGACAGACAGAGAAGGAGAGAAGGAGAGAGAGACTAAGACAATCTGGACTCCTGCATTGTCTCCTGGTGGCTGTGTGTGAAAGTGTGCTTGTGCAATAACATGCCGCTCTAAAGAATCCCTCTCACTTTATTGCATTTGCAATCCAAGACAAACAGCGATAAAGCCAAGGTAACCATAGATACTCAAGGCCCAGTGCCTGCCTGCCTACTGCTCTCTCTGTCTCTCTCTCTCTCACACATTTAGAACATTCCTCTTGGAGATTCTGAGTGTTAGATCATGTTTTCTTTATTTATATTTTCTGCTTTGTTCTTCTTTCACAACTCTTCAAGGTTACTGAAACATAGGGTGCAGCCGGATGGAATTCAACTGCATTTTTTCCTCTTTCTTTTTTTGAGCAGCTTTGTCAGATCTTTTCGAACGTTTAGGTTCTTAAAACACATTATGAATCTTGTGCGCATATGTTGTTTACCTGACCAAAGAAAAGAGTAACCCATAATAATGGCAGACAACGGATGTTTCACAGAAAAGCCAAAGCCCAGGACTTCTACTGTGTGAACTTACTGTTTTGCGCTCAAAATAAACGTTTACACCGACAGCTTGTCCTTTAATGCAGAGTCTCTTTACAAGTTTATTACTTCGGCTTATCGCGGCGTTCGGGTTCCAGACATCTCAATACGTTCTTGTAAACCAAGCTGACGTGTGTGTCAGGATGATTGGCACTTCGGGATGGAGTCTCACACTGTGTTATTGTTACTTGTCATTATTCCTGTTCAAGAGGTCACAGGTCAAATCGCTGCCCCAAGGTGACATGGAATAAAACCTTCTTTGAGAGCCACATTCCAGCAGTAATTTCACACAAAGGGGGAGATATCGTAAGATATTTCCATTACGCAGCTACACACCATCAATGTGGCCACAGATTTCTTCCCGCAGTTGACTTTTTATAAGGGGAGGGGGGGGGGGGGTTAAAAACAACTTTGTTAAGAGAGCTGGTGAAAGACCGAAGGAGAAGAACGTGAAAGCAGGCTTTGTGCAGAGATGGGGGTCGCAGGTTACGCTATGCCCCGAGGAGGTACATGTTTGGGATGTAATAGATTTCCTCCCCACCTCGCCATGTGTCCCACCAGGCCACCAAGGTGCCGCCCTGACTAATTTCAGGGTTATTCATGTTGGCCAAAAAACTGGAACACTCCAGGGGAGGTTTAAGGAAGGCCGAGGTTTTGTCCTATGAGATTATGGATGTCCTACAGCCATGAGGCCTTTCTCCATCTGCATCTGGTTCATTTGCAAGAAGTTTGCCTCTGGCAGCTTGGGCAGGACGGGAAAGCGATGGCTCCTGATGGAGCTTCTTTATGGGTAGATCTGCATCTGCTCAGCTTAACCCAGGTGGCCAGACTTTGTTCAGGAGTGGTTTGAGGAACATAAAGAGATCAAGGATTCAACTCGGCCTTCAAATTCTTCTGATCTCTTTCCATTTGAGCTTCTGTGGGATGTACTGGATGAACTAGCCAACTCATGGAGGCCCTCCTTGCAACTTACCTGCCTACTCATGTCTTGGAGCAGATACCACAACACACTTTCCATGCCATGAAGGGTCACAGCTCTTTTGGGAACCTACACAACATTAGGCAAGTGGTTTCAATGTAATGGTAATCAGTGTATTTAACATCTCATTGAAATGAATAAGTGCTAAAGCTAATGACTCTTCAGGTCCTATATAACCTCCATTGACTTACTTCTTAACCTACCAAAGATAAATAGTTTCCAAATACAACATCTACATCTCTTGTGAAACACTGTTTACATTTCATCAGTGGGCTGTTTGCAAAGGTTTGCTGAGAATCAGCAGGTCATGCTTGAGTGCGCTAGCACTGTGAAATGGGTCCACGGTCTGCTGGCAGTGTGTGAATGCTACAAGAGGCTCATGATTTTGTGTATTTGTTTCTCTTTCACTGAGTACCGTTCCTCTTAATCTCATTCAGCATCCCTTTCAGACAAAATACACCCTCAAACAGACTTGCCTACATGCCGTCTTCAGATATCAAGAGTTGCCACAGACTTCATGAGAAAAGCCAACGCCTCACAAAGAAAATGTTGCCAGTGCCAACTGCAGGTGACACATAAAATCCCCGTTATTCTCGTCCTCTGCTCTAATCCCTTTCAGACTAAAACCCAGAGACAGCAGACAAAGTTAATTAACAACAATCAGCTTCCAGACAGACTCGCCTGCAGTTGTTTCATTCCAATTTGTCATTTGACAGTGGCAGTTAGTTAATAAGGGCATGAAATATTGGAGCTTGGTGAGCAATCAAGGTATTCTCAACCTGGCTTTAATGTTATTTTTTATTTAGTTGTAAAGAATATGAAATGTGTCACATCCGAGCAGGAGAATAATTAATCTCCCTATCATCAGTCATGCATGCAGGCCCAGAAATGCCTTCATCATCCTTGTGACAAGTTCTTTGCAGGTGACTACACTGACTGTCAAGTCAATTGCCAGTCGTCATACTTCAACTCCCTCTTTCTTCTCCTGGGATTTATCATAACTATATATGAAACAGAGTTTAATCCTTTTAAATCTCATGAACCTGCATGAAAACCCTTTCTTGTATCTCAGATTTCTTTGGGGATTATAGAACTTCAAATAACTTTGTACTGATCTAGGATCTGGTTTATCGTGCATATTTAAATGAATGTGCCCATTCTCCTTTTCCAAATACGGTGGTCGAGAGGGTAATCAGGAGAATCAGAAGCAGTCCTGCTGTGCTGATAAGTCTTTAAGCTGCTAAAATATACACCCACACAGACAAACTGAACACCACAGAGCCAAATCTATAATTGCAGCAGTTTATGGATGAAATCATATGTGGTGCGATTGTAACCATTGAACCTAGCAGAGTTTGGGCTCAGTGATCTGATATTTTTCATTATTGTTATAAATTAGGTTGCAATATGCCATAATATGTTTTTATGATCATATCTTTGATGTCATCAATATTGAAAAAATCCTGACCGGCGGCATGTTTATTTCAAATTTATAATGGCATCATGTGATTATTTTTTGTATTTACCTGAAAAAAATAATTGTATATTGTAAAATGTTGCAAAGTATTTTGATTTTTGCTGTATACTTCTTCCTAAAGTGATCACTACAGTTAAACCATTCTGAACACAGTTTAACTGCATCATTCTTCTGCTTCTGTTTTGGTAAAGGTCTGTGTATATATGTGTGTGTGTGTGTGTGTGTGTGTGTGTGTGTGTGTGTGTGTGTGTGTGTGTGTGTGTTTAGAAGAAAACACTCCATTAGAAACTACAGTGGGCTTTTCTACATCTTATTCGTTTTCTACATCAACAGCTTATTCATTCATTTTAGAATTTGTCTATCCTTGCTGCAGGTGCATGTGCCTCACACCTAGAGGCAATTTAGTATCTCCAGTTCACCTGATGTGCATATATTTGGACTGTAAGAAGAAACCCACACTGAAAACACCCTGGTTATCCTTGCCAGGAATCAATCCCAGGACCTTCTTTCTGTGGGGCAACAAGGCTAACCACTGATGCCAAAGTCATCATGTAACTCTCCCAGTCTGAAAAATCACTCCCGGTCTGTTCTTGGCCAAGCCCCATTCTTCATGAAATTCCCGTGAACCTCCTGGTACCTGATATCTTGCTAAAGAAATGTACGGGAACACTACTGCTATGAGCCTGAGAATGTAACATTAAAATGGCATGTTCTATTTTCCAGCCTCAACCTGTTTAGAACAGACCATCAAAATTTCACTCTCCTGAGAAAAGGTTTGAAACAAAACAAAGGCACCTCAGCAAAACAGTCTTAATAAACGGAGATGATAACTTTCAACTTTGTAAAAGTTTGATAAACTGAAGCAAACAGCCAAACCAACTCACTGGCCGTTGTTTTTCTAAGTTGATTTGAAGATGCAACTGACCTCGAGAAATCCACCGAACTTCTTGAAATCCTGCTTTAAAAGTAGACGCTTTGGATGTTTTCACCCGACAACCCACAAGCAAGACATACACAAGGTTGTGCAATTCCAAACATTCAGCCTGAAGTGGTACAAAGTCATAAAACATCTAAGAAAAAAAGTTTTTCCTTCACTGAAAAATGAAACATGCAGTAAATCAACTGTAGCTTGGTACTCAGTTGCTAAATCCTGTCTACCTCCTCTAGGCCTCTTCAGGCTACAGGAAGCCTACAGGGTCAATATGCAAAAGAAGAAAATCTGCATTTCAGGTCAGTATTTACTTTTATGTCAACAAGAACTTCTGGTGAAAGTGTATTTTCTAATGGCTGTATGTTAAAGAGCATAAGTAAAGTAGAACTACTACATGTAGACTCTATAATGGTTAGTATTACCTAGGTGCACAATTAAAATCACATCTTAATCATGTGCATATTCATAAGCCCTATCACTCCATGAAAACAAGGGGCCTTGAGTCATTTGTGCTACCCTTAGTTAGCTGTAAAAATACCAACTCAAATAATCTAGCCTAACGGATTTCTACAAATCCACCTGAGTAAACTCTATTACTGGATTATACACTGTACATTTACTCCTGTTCTGAGTAATATGCTGTGCCCCCTGTAACCTCTATATATTTCAATTCCAAACTGCTGCGATGAAGTAATCACCTGACCCTTATCTCCACCATTCTTTGCTTTCTTGCCTATATTGCTTTATCATGTCAGCTTGACCAGCACGCCCAAATCCACCTTCAGGGGTCAGAAATAGCAGATCAGCTTGGCTGATTCTAACCAGGTGCCTGATCTAAGAGCGCCAGATGGGAATGTATTTTAGAATTGTGATAAAAAAAATAATCTGCAGGGTGACAAATACAGATATACACACACACAAGCCATCTACGTTTGAATCTTCAATGTCCGGTTCTTTTGCCTAAAGCTCTGTACTCCTCTATCTGATGGACAATCTGTTGTGAGACAGACTGGGCAACAGAAAGAGAACTGTGTTTTAATGAACCTAGCTCCATTCTGAGCCAACAGGCTCTGAAAGATGTTCTGTTAAACACTCAGCTATTCACTGGATATTGACTGTACTGCTGTGAGATCCTGCCATTCTTTCCCTCAGACCAAAGGCATTGACTTGCAGGGCAGTGAGCGGCTGCACATACTGCTATGTTCCTTTGCTGATAACTGCTCTAAATGAGTTTTCGCTTAATTATCGGAGGTCATTCTCAGCTTTCCATATCGCTGTAAAAAATGAAATACATTTAAAACAGAACTGACAGTGTCAATTAACAATGCTGAATCAATCTCAGACTAGGTGGGCAGCAGCTTCTGACAGCTTCATATTCTCTGAAACAAAAACACAGCATGAGAAGAATTTCAAAATGTCAGAATAAAAAGGACAAGATTAAAAATGTAAGAAAAAAGTTTGTCGCCTTCGTTAAAAGACAGGCTTGCAGAGAGATGGAAAAAATATATCTCTCATCTGGTGCTTTGAGGAGCAGTCTATACACAAAGGGTGTTAATGTGTTTTCACTGCGTCCTCCGGTTTCTGGTGTTGGCATTAATAGCCGTGTATAATTTAATGAGATAGTAAACTTTAATGGTGTTATTAACTTAAGGAAACACATTACAATACACATATGATGCAAGGCTGAAGCTATTTCTCCGAGCCATTTTAACGAAGTGGTTTATTAGGAGGGCAGAGAAGATGTCTAAGGACCGAGCCCAATATCCAACAACAATGCTCATGGTGGTCTGAGGGTTGTCGAATTAATGAGTTCAATATTAGTGAATCAGAGGGAGGGAAAAGACTCTAATCACACCAAATAAGACACACTAGCAACAAGACGTGATCAGACATGTCTCTCCCAGGAGCAGCCTTCCTGATTATCTGCTCTTAGCTCTTGTTTTTTTTTGCCTCGTTTCTGTCTTTCTTTGCATAGGTTGCTAAGTAACATGCACAGGTAAGACCGCATTCTTTTGCTTTTCATGTGAGCACTGACCTCTGCATAAAGCATCCCGCCAAGCTGGGCTCCACTGACAGCTTCACCGCATTTGCATATCGCTGTTACCATCTGAAAAAGTCATCCAGAAGTGCTGCGCCGTGGTCATAATCTGAATGATCACCTTGACCTTTTTCAGTGATGCTATAACTCAAGGGGGTTCATTTCTGGTCCAGTGTCCTGCAAAATGTGGTGATTTCCCTTCTAAAACACATCAGCTTTGCTGGACAAGAGCTTTCCAGGACCAGACCTACATGTAGATCCTGCTGTACATCCTTTATCTACACTGTACAGACCTGGTACTGGAAGCTACAGGAAGTTCATCTAGACTCGAACTTCACTGTAACCAGAACATTCGAAGGCATTGCCCCCCCTACACCCTCTAGTGTCGCTCATATGAATATAGTTCACAATCAATAGTGCCCCCCGCATAGTTAGTTAGATGCCAGTCCGGTAGATCCGCTCTGATGCCGGCACTGCTCTGAGGATAAACGGAAGACTTCAGAAGGATTTGTTTCTTCTTCTCTCATTTTCCCCGTTTCCCCTAATCAGCAGCCAGATGACAGAACGAGTGTACAGGAACCGCAGAGGGGAGGTACCTCTCAGAGCGCATTGCCATTCTTGCATAATCAGAAGTGCCTCCAGAATTGCTGATGAGGCCGAGATGAGAACAGTAACAAGAAAAGAGACAGGCGGAGAATCTGCTGGCCTTTTCACACTGTTAACTAAACACAATACCTGCCATATTTTTTTCAGAACGTCCCCCAAGCTTCTCCAAACAGTGTTTCTGGAAGTAACGTTTACTCTGAGTCAGCGCTTTGATGACATGTGAGTTGGCCCTCACTGTCTAGATGAATTCCAAAGCTCTCAAATCAGGCCTCACCCGGAATAACTGAAATCAATAGTGTTTTTTCAAACAAAAAATCTATATAAAAATTAAGCTAATTATGGTCTCATGTATTTAATTTCCTCTCAGTTGTCCTAAAATCCTGCAGTTTATATTTCTATGTAGATGTAAATTGATTGCAAAATTTGTTTTGAGCAACTTAGTCTCATGATCTCCCTGCTGGGGAAGTTGCCGTGTTTATGTTCTCACAATAACACTTCACATCTGCTTGGTGTTGCGCAATACAGAGATAACTTTCCAGCCTGGGACTGTGAAGCTACATTTTCATTCATCACCCCTTTCTCTCCATCTCCCTCCATCTAGTCACCTGAGCCTTAGCACTGGCCCACAGAGTGACAGGCATCAAGTCAAAGACAGTGAATACAATGGTTCAGAAATAAGCCCAAATCACTACAGATGGTTACTTTTGGGGGTACTGTATTTAGAATGCAAGAAATATTCTACACATTACACTAAATAGTATCCTACCCAGCTGCAATTACTTTTCATTGGGTACTAGTAATGCACACATCATGCTCAGAATATGCTGACTATTGCATTTTAGGCAAGATTATTCATCAAACGCTAATTAGAATTTAATTATTAACAATATTCTTTACCTGAGTAAGTTCCTTACCTGAGTAAGTTCATTTGAGCTCTTCAGCTGCAGCAGATATGATCTGGAGTGCTTATCTGGGAGGACTATAGTTAAAGAACTTCTTGATCAGGCTAATTTATCCAGGCCAAACCCTAACAAAAAAACACTACATGTGAAGGGAATCTCAGCCCCCCTGCTGGTAATCAAGTGTCTCTGGATATTTCCTCATGAAGCTTTGTTTAAATGATCTCACGAAAACTGTTTGAAAGCATATTCAGAAAGATATTGCTGATGAGGTCTAGCTTGCACTGTGCTTTGAACTTGAAGTGGTGACTTCATATCAGCTACAAATAACATATTTTTGGTTTTCTGAGTCCCTTCGCACAGGTTACTCACTAAACCCTGTGTCTATCACACTCTAAACTAGAAAATGAAAGAGCTTGTTTTCTTGCATCAGTTTTGACCCGTGACAAAGAAGCAATCCAGCCACAAAACTGAAGTAATAGCTGGAAACAGACTTCCAGCACTCCGCAGATATTTTGAGGAAATTATACCGTGCATAAGGAATGGGGAACATCAAAAACAATAGATAGACACAGATCATTATGAGTTTCAAAATGATTTAAAAATATGAAGAACTCATAACTATTGTTCAAGACCTGCAGGATTTTAGGAGAACTGAGAGGAAATTAAATACACAAGACCATAATTAGCTTCATTTTTATATAGATTTTTTGTTTCTTTGTTTAAAAGAACTATAGCAGGTGATCGATTTCAGTTATTTCAGGTGAGGCTTGATCTGAGAGCTTTGGAATTCATCTTTTCATCTTTGGAGGCAGAAGCTGAACTCTTGTTTCAGATTCACAGGTGATTTGGTCCACTTTTCCACTGTGAGAGGACAATTCAACACTGTGGGACTGAAATGGTGGGTAGCTGATGAGAAGATCTTAGGAAGGAAAAGAAAAGATTTTAGTCTGTTATGCAAACAATGAACTGGCAACTTCAGAACCCAGAGCTCACTGATCACTGATTGTAATTAGGATTACTCGGATTGTGAGAAGTTGAAAATGCAGCCGACTTCCACAACTGAACATTAGAGGTGTGGCTAAATATCCCTCCAGATTTCATTGGAACACTAAAGCAAGTCTGCTGAGAAGAATGGGGGCTGTAATAAAGGCAAAGCATAAATACTAACAAATAAATGGTATTTAGCCATTGAATATCCCGTGGAAATTTCTGTTAAAGGTATTTGTTTGTTGTTTCTTTTTTCTGATAATGAAAAATGAACAACTTAAAGGTTGTTTCGACTAAAAATGTAATGTGGTCTTTGACTTCTGCACAGTACTGTGTGTGGTTTATGACACTGTATGACTCACGTTCAGGCTTCAAGATGTACTCAGCTACTGTTTCAAAACTATTTTTACAACTTGACACCTTTTAAGGTGGTTTGTAAGTGTTAAGTGCTGGGATATAAACTTTCATTACTGCACTGGTTCACAGCCCCAGAGCAAAACCAAAGAAACTCCAGATACCAAATACGTCTTGGCTGTTTGACTACATTTAATATAAGGGGAACACTGAGTAAAGTTGATGTTTTACTGAAGTATCGCTTTAAGCATTTCATGACCATCCATCCTCAGTCACTCACAGAATTTTCTCACAGCCGTTCTGCACTCTGTATCTTGAACCACAGCCAGGCTCTGTGTCGGATCCTACAGAAGCAGAATGCTTAGAGGCACAGATGAAGTTTCTGTGGTTAGTGGGTTTACACAGCTCAGCTTGACCCCTCTGCTCTCATTATGTAAGAGCTTTCGATGCTCGCCTGCACGCTTCTGGGCCACTCTACTGGCACGCTGACCTCTGAATCCCATTTCCCCCGCTGCACACTTTCTGCCATGTAAGCCTGCTCTCGTTTCAGACGCAGGCACAGAGGTGACACGCTTTATCCCTGTCACTCGTATTAGATTACACCCGCACACTGGCCCCTGATGTAGCATTCAGGCAGCATTACACAGGAGTGTTAATGAAAGCTTGTTGTCCCTCGGGTTCACCACTAGCCCATCATCTCAGAGGCAGAAAGAGCAAGAGGATTAATACGGAGGCAAGGAAGCAGAGCACATACAACACTAAAAATGTTTTTTATGAGTTCATGAGAGTGTGAAAGACAGTACCTGATATAACGAAGGGAATTGTGTCTATGGGGTAAAATTGTTTTATTTCCCCTCATTTGTAAAACAGATGATCTCAGTGGCAGCCTGGCATCATTAGAAACATCATTATAGGTATCCGTGACCCTGGATGTGAATGCAGGCCTACAGTACTTGCCTATCATTTTAATTCAACTGTCTGTGTTACAAACTGTGTTAAAATATTGATTATGCAAAATGTGTTTGGTTAGTCAACACATCAGTTTGGAGAGTTTACATGTGATACTTCTTTTATAGGGCACATAATGAAATAAGTTAGTGTTAGGTCAGCTTTCCAGCTCATCAGTCACTCTAGACCTGATTGTCTATTATGAGGGTTCCCTTTACACCTGCCCTCCAGACCAGTTTGACCACCACAGAAGCTGCTGCAACTAATTACAGACTCTAAGTGGTCCTACTTCAGCTAAATATAGACTCTGCTGCTCATCGGTGATTAGGTTTGCACACTTTTGCTTCTTATTACTGGTCATCTCTAACGTGAAGAGGCCCTTATGGTCACACATGAACACACCACAGCACAGCATACAGTGAGAATAATGTCAAATTCTTTCTCTGCATTTAACCCATTTACCCACTGAAGCAGTGGGCAGCCAGCAATGCAGCATCTGGAGAGCAATGTGTGGACAGGACCTTGCTCCAAGGTACCCCAGTGGTGGCACTGGTAGTCCTGGGATTCAAACCTACAACCTTACAATCACGGGGGCAGCTTCCTAACCTTTAGGCCACCAGCTGCCCCAGTATCCTCGGCCACCCTTGGCTTGCTTACTAGAGACTTGGAACTGGATTCCGTGAAGCTGCTTTGCTTTACAACATCTGGTTTGATTTGAATATTGTTTCACTCATGGACTGCAGAGGGAGAATTGAGGCTAACACTGTTTTTAACATGGGCCAAATAACTTTCACAAAAATATGGTATTCCATAGCCGTATACTGTTGCTTGAAAAAAGACTTGATTACCCTACACTGCATGAAATGATTGAATATGTCTCATTATGAATACTATAAGCAGAGTTTGAAACTCGTCCAAGCAATGAAAATTAAAACCAGAAGCCAATGGTATTTTGCTCGGAATCATAACTGTAATCACTCTTAACAGAAATTTGACACCAAGTTCTCTGTTAACATTATTTTACCATTATGTCTAGATCACTGTCTAATAAAATTCCAAAGGTTTTTGGATCAGCATTACATGTAAATTCCTTTAGTGCATTTTTTTTTACAAGACATGTATGTAAACAGCACTAGGCTATAGATTAATTTGGTATTTATGATCTGAAAGTAGAAAAGAGCTTTGATTGTCCTTCAGGCTTAGTCATACACTCTTAGATGATTTTGTTCTTGCCAGAATACAAAAAGCTACTTAGCCCACATGTTAAGTAGTTTTAGCCAGCTATATTGTCAACATGTAGCTGCATTTGGGTTTTAATCAAAACAACTTCCAGTAAATTGTAATGGGCTATTTCAGATTTACTCACAAACAGTAAAACTGTGTATATGTGTGTGTGCACATGTTCTTAATAACTTCCCATAATGGCTTTCCAAACCTAATATTTTTTTATTAGGCCTACATACAGGCTGTGATAAAAGAACCATATTTCATTTTGCTCTTCCCAGTTTAGGAAAATTACAGGATGTAATCTGTAATTTGGTTCTGCGTATACTGAGCGGGGATTTTTGTCTGTTTCTGGGTTCTGATTATAATATCATATATATGCTATCTGCCTGAGATTACAACATAAAACCACTAAAAACAAGTATATAAAAAGGTAATGTATCAACATTATGTTCCATAGTTTCCCTTCACCTCAGACGTGTCACACATGGCCTGAAGGTATTTTTTTTAGGGTGAGAAGGTTTTGGCTTACAAAAGAGGAGACATTAGCAGTGGGAGGACAGCAAAGGATGTAATGCAGGAATAAAATGCCAACCTGAAAGGAAAGCTAAATCTTGGAAAATGTCCTGCAAAAATAGGGTGTGTGACTGCTCTCCTGTGTTTATTAAAGCTTCTTTTTCAGCACAGGTGCATTTTCATGCAGGCAATCTCCTCCCTGCCAGCCCACAACCATGCAGCCCAGCACACCTGAGAGAGTTCCTCTCAGTCCCCCAACGGCCAAATTAAACAGCCACCACCAGCATAACGACTCGAGACAGGCCCTTTATTGCTCAGCCTGTGAGGGAGGATGAGTCTCCACCTGTTTCCTTAAACGAACGCCGTAAAAGAATGCTAATGAGCGGGACTGGCTCTCTCGCCAACAAAATAACGCTGTCCAAAGACAGCAGGCCCAGTGGAAATGAACAAGGACGGTGCGTGGTGTCAAATCAGAGGAGACACGGCATTCGGTTCCTTGGCGATGAGAAAAAAATGAAGGAAACCCCTCTTTCCTTGTGCTTTTGTTGCCTCTTCCTCTTTCATGAGGCCGAATGAAGGGGGGGGGGCACCGCAGCTAGATCTGGCTTTTGCCGTTTTTTGCTGTTGATGAAAGACTCAAAGCGTCTGCGTTATCACAAACACACACATTCGCTTTGGCAATCTACCGTTACAGCTGTGCAGGTAAATATTTCTTGTGCAACTCTCTCTCTCTCTCTCTCTCTCTCTCTCTCTCTCTGTCTGATTCTCTTTGCCCCCTTTCACTTTTGCCTCACTCACAAAGACCATCCTTCTGTCTGTTTTCTCCTTTCAGTCCTTTCCATGCTTTGGGTCTCTCTTCACCCCTTTGCTCTTTATACCTCTAAAGTGTATATATGTGTGTGTGTGTGTGTGTGTGTGTGTATGGCCATGCACTTTGATGTTTGTGTGGACCAAATGTCCAAAGGATGAGAATATGACTCCTTAGAAGGTGAGGAGGGGAAAAAATTGGAAATTACAAAACATATGATTAATAAATTAAAAATATTGAAGAAATTTGGTTCATGAGGTTAAAGCTAGGTAAGGTATGAACATGATCAGAAGCAAAACTAGGCCCCAATAAGGACAGCATTACAAGTGTGTGTGTGTGTGTGTGTGTGTGTGTGTGTGTGTGTGTGTGTGTGTGTGTGTGTGTGTGTGTGTGTGTG
>JBBPDC010000007.1:6270825-6300550 GCA_037974485.1 Hemigrammopetersius urotaenia | reverse complement strand
ACCCTCTCCATGTTGAGGGCAAAACCGCTAATGACAGGCTACGATTCACAGCATGAGGAATCTGAACAGAGCGAGAGAAGGAGGAAGAGATAGAGAGATGGAGGGAGGGAGGGAGAGAGGGAGATATGGAGAGAGGAAGAGAGAGAGGGAAGGCTTAGCAGTCGGTGGAGGAGAATTCAGAATTAAATTGCAAAAGGAGGACAAGAAAAAAAAAAGAAACATGCAAAATTGTCCAAAACTGGTGAGGCCTTCCATCCTTGACGCCACATTTCCTTAGAATTCCAAGATCTGGAATATTTACACACACATTTTCACCTTTATGTGGACATACGTGTTTTTTGACACTGTATGATTTGCTGTGGCGCTGTTCTCTTCGGATGTCTGGTTCCTTTCACTACTACTTTGTGTGAATATGACATTTTAACAAAACATGACAAAAAATTTGATTTTTTGTCTTCATGGACACTCGTGTGGTCTGTTGTGTGGTTTCTGACACGGTATGACTTGCTGTTGTCTATAAATATGGATTTTTGAAGCATCCTCCAGGTAAAGCAGTTAATATTGTTATCAATGAGATAAATTAGTGTTAACGTCTACATTTTATGCTGCTTTTTCCCTGAAATTTTGAAGATCTCCCCTGAATGCTCTCTCTTCAGCAGGAGGCAGCAATGGTCCAGGTATCTCATCACCAGCAGCCACTAATTACACCGTTAGACAGTTGGCATCGCACACACTCGACAGCGAACACACACTTTTGAACTGCCCCGGTGCCTTGAATTTATTAGAAACGTGAGGACTGAAACAGGTCAAAGGCAGATATGCGGTCATCAACCTTAAGAAGAAGAAGAAGAGAGAGAGAGAAAAAAACATGGATAGGGTTTAAAGATTAAGGCCTTTTGCAAATGTCACTCTTAAACCCCTGGTTGGTTAATTTCCCTCCAGGTTAATTAACATCTGAGGATGACCTTTACCACTGACAAGTGCAACTTTATCTAGAAAGTCAAGGTTACAAAACTATGTATTCAGGGAGATCGATTACTCTCAGGAAGAAGCGCCTGCTCAGAAGATCAGTGTGCTTAAGATGGCTAGTCCAGATCAGAACGAGAGTCAGAGTCACGAGTCAAATATCATATCTGAGTCCATATTTATTAATCAGGCTGCTTTAACTGAACTAAAATATTATCAGAACAATGAGCAACATGTTTTATTTGATTTAATTTAATGGTTATTTTCTAATATAAACTATATTTAATTCCCAAATGGATCATGTTATAAAGTAAATCGTACTAAATACGCTGTTAAACACATATGATAGTGAATATAGTTGATGTATTCATTGTGTGGCTTTGACATTTCTGGTGTATTTAATATAAAACAAAAACACTTCGTTTCATATCTTGTTTCTTCTTTCTTCTGTAACTTTCTTTGGGGGAGAAGGGAATCAATTCTTCACATATGACTTTCATACACACATGCATACATATGTAATGAGATTTTATTTAAAGTAATTTGATTTCTACTGGTCCATTCTGTTTTTTTATCTGTCTGTGTGTATATCTATCTGTCCATCCGCCAGTCTGTCTGTCTATTCTTTTGGGGTTTTTTTTGTCCATTTAGCTCTTAAACCCCAGGTGTAAGCAGGATATTTTTCTTTATTTTTGAAATATGGTTTGTGTTGTTCCTAAACTATTGCATATCAGTCCTCAATGACTTTTGCAAGCTTGCTTTTTCTCCAGTGAAAGTATGTGATCACTCTTCTTGGAGGCTTTGGCAATCATCAATACCTTTATTTTTCTACTGCCTGATGTCATGGCTATTTGGCCAACGGCAAGACACTAGTCTTTGTGTAAGTGTGTGTGTGTGTGTGTGTGTGTCTCTGAGGACAGTTCCGGTTGAACAAGACCCTTAGAGCACAATCATTTGTTAAGCAGCAGGTCGGAGCAGGAAGATAACTCTCTCTTTCTCTCTCTCTCTCTCTCTTGCTCTCTCTCTCTCTCCCCCTCTCTCTGTCTCTCTCTCTCTCTCTGTCTCTGTCTCTCTCTCATCCAGATGGCTGAATCAGACCTTGTTATTGCAGCGCTCCCTGCGCCCTCCACCTCCTCCAGAACCTGCCGTTTATTTACGCAGGGCCGGGCCCAGGACGGCCCAGGGAAGTCCTTTTTAATTGTGAGCAGCTGTACTATCACAGGCTCCTCATTAAGAGGGCAACGGCTTTGCACACTCATTCATAATCCGCCGCGAATAAATAGTGGCAGCTCTGGCGCGCTACTGAATTACCAGATTGTTTGAGTGGCCTAATTTTTGGCCTCTTTGTTTATGAAAGCCTAAACCGCTTGACGTGATTAGCACCCACAACACTGATACTCTCTCCCGGCATCCGTCTCAGGGGAAGACGCATTGATGACCCTCCTCAGTGAGAGAGAGAGAGAATCGTTGAGAGATAGCAATGGAGAGAGAGAGCTCACATGGCATACAGCCATTCTAATCATATTTGGCACATTTCATGCAATATGCACTGCTGTTGCATCAATCCAGCCCATGACACTGAGCAGCAAATGTTCAAGGGTCTCTTTTTCTTGTATGACGTGGTCTATTAGACATCCACTTTAAACATTAGGGATTACAACCGAGAAACAAAGTGCTCATGCTTATGCTAGTCTTAGCTCAGTGGAGAGGAATGAAGGTTAGCGGATTAATAATAACCTTTAAAAAGCAAATGATGTCAATAGTTTCTTAACAGTGGGCCGCTTAAGGAGTTTTTCTGTCCCAGTGGTCCAGCTAAAAAAAGGCCTACATGGATGCTCTGCTGTTCCATGTATTTGCTTGAGGTCTAGGGTGTTCCAGGTGGTTGCTAGGAAGCTGCTTGGTGGATACAGTGGCATCTCTGGTGGTTGCTTGGGTGTTGTTAATTTCTTAAGCACTCAAGTGTTGAAAGGTAGTTGATATAATATCTCAGCTTGTGTGTTGCAATGGTATGCCAGATGGTTACGTTTTGTTGGAGTTTAGCAGACTGGTTGCTATAGTAATGTAGGTGGTTGCTAAGATGTTATGAGGTGGTTGTGATTGTAACCCAGTTGATTGCTGGTACATCTCTGGCAGTAGCTAGTGTGTTGCAATATGGTTGGTTTAGTTATCCTAGTGATTGGAAGGTGTTAATAGCCTCCCAACCACTTGGCTCTGATGTCCATATTTATATTTATAGGTTGTATAGTACATTTCATACTGTACTGTTGGTATAGTATTTTATTCTATTCCATCCTATTCTATTGTTTTCTTAATTTTTGCTGCTCTTAACCTTCTGCCATGACAAAGCAAAGTTTCCAATTGTGGGACTAAAAAAGGTTTATCTTATCTTATTGTTTGTGGCAAGTGTTTGCTAGTGTTTTGCTATATGGTTGATTTAGCTATCCTAAAGTGTTACTATGTTGTTATTGTATGCCGAATGTTTGCTACTGTGCTGCCAGGTGATTCTATGTAGTTGGTGAGTTGTTTCCAGTGCTTGCTAGCATGCTGAATGGTGCAGTAGTATCTCAGCAACCTGATCTCATGATATACAATGTAATCAAAATACACACTGCGATCACACTTTAGGGGATTTTTCATGTTAGGAAAATGCTTCAGTACTGTAAGTATTTTAATGTGGCATTTCACTGCGTTTCAACCGCTTTACAAACAAAAACGATCAAATCATATTTTTTCTCCTACTGCTGATACTGGCAGTGTTAAACAGTGCACATTAAAATACATAGGGCAGCAAAGCATTGTCCTAGCATGAAAATAGCCCTAAACCATGATTTCAACATGTATTTTGATTGCATTGTATATTGTGATGGCTTCATGAAAACTCGTGAGACTGGGCTGATCTCAGGCAGCTTGTTGGTTGTTATTGTTACTAATGGTAGTTGCTATGGCATTTCTGGTGGTTGCTAAAGTGTTGCTGTATGGTTGCATATAGTGTTAATATGGGGTTATTATTGTGGCAGGTGGTTGCACTGACATCACTGGTGGTTCATTGTGTTTTGCGTGTGCGTGTGTGTGTGAGAGAGAGGGAGAGAGAGACAGACAGAGAGAGAGAGAGTGAGAAAGATAGAAAGTGAAGCGGGTGCACACTTCAGAGCACACCAAAGACATTATTAGCTGCAGGCCCTACATCGTGCAAAACTAAACCCTACAAATTACCGGTCAGGTCCAACACAGCTCCAAATAATAAACCCAGCAAAAAAGGCTTTAGTCTTCATAATAATGTCCCAGTACACACAATTTTTTTATGGAGCAAAACAACTGTTGGTTAGTCTGTTTACATAGTATGCTAGTTAGCTTGTATAATAGCTAATCCAGTTAAAGATGAACTATTAGATGGTGTCTGCACCTTAATTGGCTACTGTGCTAGCCGGAATACTTGCTATCCATGGTCACACCACTGCTTCAGTTAATTCTGCCTCTTTCTTTAAAACACAGCATTTACTACTAGCAATTCAGTTCAGACCAGGCCTATTGTCGGGGGGGCAATGTCCCACCAACTAACCTTCATTTTGTACATGTGTCTATTGAAGCAAGTGGCAAAGGCCAAGTGATCTTTGTGCACATTTCACACTCTTAGCCTTAAAAACTACATCCATTAGCATAAAGAGATTTGACTGTCTGAATGTGAGGCTCATTTTTAGCTCCTTTTTTTTGGCTTGGCTGGTTTTTGTTTCTGTAGACTACAACAGATCTTCTACAACAGACAGTGAGACTGCATGTATGACAATTGTTATAACTAATTTCTAACTGCTTATTAATGTTTTTATAAAACTGTCTACAACCTAATTAACAACAGTTATAAGGGGAGTCTTATTGTGAAGTGGTACCGTGCAGCCCTGGTACTTATGTGTGTTGGTAAGCTAGTAGGTGGGTGGGTTTCCCAGGGTGTCTCTCAGGGCACGGGGTGTGAAGCGACACTCATTCTCAGCTAGTCACACACCGTTCTTCTCCGAGAGCTAGACACACACTCTCTGATCAATATCGCCCTCCTTCTCTTAATTTGCCCCTTCATTACCAAGACCTTGTTCGGAAGATGGATGCAGTATTAATATTAAATGAAGATGATGGGCCATGCAGGAGGGCTACACACACACATACACATACACACAGGCCAGAAGCAGGATGAAGACTCCCACACCAAATGAGACAGCATAAATCAAGCAGCCACACCAGCTGACAGGAGAGGAATGAAGGTCCTTAACATGTTCTGTTGGTGGAAATCTTTGCTGGGCAGCCTATGCTGATGTCATTTTGATTGGGGGTCTTACAATCCTGCTTTTCTCTAAAAGAACCTTTCAGGGTGGGCATATTGTCAGATTATTGTTAATATCATATTATTGATAATGTTCTCATTAATGAAATTACACTGTGCCCTGAGAATGTGATGGGTTACAGTACTTATAGCATTTTGAGTGACTATACATAAAAAAAACATATTTAGACTGGCAATAGAGAGCCAGTAAACAACAAAAAACAGTTTATAGCCACTGTATAATAAAAATGCTGATTATATGTCAACACACTATGATAATAATTTTCATTTACTTATTTTTATGAATTATGTTTCCTCCTGATCCTCCAGTGGTTAGCGCCCTCGTTAGCACCCCACCCAGCAAGAAGGTCCTTGGTTTGATTTCCGGCCTTTTCTATGTGGATTTATTATGTTCTCCCTGTGTCTGTGTGGGTTTCTGCCAGGAACTCCGGGGTCCTCCCACAGTCCAAAGACATGCACGTCAAGTGAATTAAAGACGCTAAAGGTACTGGAATGCTACGGTGTACAGGAACCATGCTGTATCCAAACTGTGATGGCACAGTGTGTTTGTGAGCACAGTGTGTTTGTGAGCTCCAAACTGAAACAATACACAAAAACTTATGATAAACACTCACATGCCCAATAAGACAACCAAAAAATAACTAATAAAAGAATCCTGAAAGAAAGAGGATACGTTTAAACAAGACTAGAAACACCTGGGACAAGTGTGGTAACAAACTATATACAGATGAGAACACTAGCAATCAGATGGGGAACAGGGAGGAGACAAGAAACCCAAAGAATGATAAAAACACAGTCAGAAAAACATGGAAAAGTAAATACGGAAAATTGACCAAGACAAGAGCAAGCCAGCGCAATATTTTACTCCACTTTGTACGTTACATCATTTCTGTCAACAGGCTCATAAACTGAATGGAGCAATTTATGATGGTAACCCTGAATTCCAGGGGGTTTAGTCATCATTTGTATGTAAAGTCATGTGCAAAAGTTCTGGCAACCCTGGTCAAATGACAAGTTTTGTTGACAAACTGCATGGGATAAAAAACATCCCTATCTAAAACATTAGCAGTGCATTAGTAATGAAGCAGAGACCAGTGGTGGGGTGTAGAGTTGGTAGTAGCATCATTTTGTCCCAGTGGAGCCGTCAAAATGCCCAGACACTTTAACCCCCACCCGCAAGTCCCTGATGTGTTTCCAGACCATCTCCCACCTGCCACAGCAAGCAATGTTTACATTAAGAAATTCTCCATCCTGCGCCTGTCACTTCAGGTCAAGGTCAGGCCAGCAATGTCAGGGTACCATTGAGTGTGTGTGTTTGTGTGTGTGTGTGTTTGAGAGAGTGTGAGTGTATATGAGTGTGTGGGTATGATAGACAGGGCTGGGGGGGCTCCGGTTGCCTGCAGCGGGACGGGCAGGTTGGGGGGAGCCCGGCCGCAGATCGATGTGAGGGGGGCTGAGGGTATGTGGGTGGCCGATAGCAGGGCCATCCGATGCACCGCGCTGGGACTGGATGACATAAGCCCAGACGGCTAAGTGTCCCATTAGCAGGCCGGTGGCCGGGCCGCTGCCGTACCGCCTCACTAGGCTCAGGTGTTGCTTGGAGAGAGCGGCCGACGAAGGACGTCTGGGGCGTAGAAGCTGAGACGAAACCTGGAGGTTCAAATGAGAACTTTGACCAAAAAGATAAATATCTTTTCATAAAAAGTATGGAAGAGCTAGCACTATTTAACTAGCATAAGGCTAACAGGTCCTAGTCACTTATTTGTTATGTGCTTATCAAAGCACAATGTCCAATGGCTTCTGTACAAATTATTTAAAATCGTTAATCTGAGCAGTGATGGACTCTCTGCCAGCAAATACAGAAATTAACATTTTCTCAGGTGTCAGGTGCATGTTAATGTATATGAGTGCTTTGCTCAAATACTAACATTGCTAACAATGAAGGGAAGCTTGTTTGCAACAATTAGAATAATGCTAAGAAGCATACATTACCTTTCATGTGAATTAATTTGTATTAATAGTGGTGATTCTCTGGGCTATGCTAAATCTGAGGGCGCAGGCCCATCAGGTCTGTGGTGGCTAGGCCTCTTGAAATCTTTATTAGGCTCCTTATGTAGATACTTACACAACTGTACACCCATGACTCACAGAAAGATCCCATTTCTTAACATCATACCCCACCAATTAGCTTCCATTACCCTGCACACACAGTCTGCTCCTCTCTTATTCATTATACATCTCATCCATGGTAACCACTTTCGGATGAACTCTTCATAACTTGCAATAAGATTCATTCTCTATTTATAACTCAAAATCTTAAATAGATGGTCTAATGGAAACATTTAGTTTATCATAGCATGCTAATGGGTGCCTTGAGAGCATCGAGTAGTTTGAAACATGACAATAGAAGATAAGCAATCAAATTACATTGTCACTGAATAATTGTTTTTGGTGGTGCTACATTCATTATGTTGCACCAGGGCCCATAAAGTCTTAGTTATGCAACTGACCGGCCTTACAACGTGCAGTAAGAGAATCGGACCATCGTGTGTCAGTTAGTAAGACTCTGCTCAGCAGCCTTTGTCTGTGTTGCTATGAAAATGATCACTCCAGGGGATTGAGGTCGCAGTGCTACATAAAAATGTGGGCCTAAAGGCTCTATGTAAATGACTATTGATCCATGTGAGGTGCAGAAATGAGGGATTAACATGGGATGGCGACATCTGTACACAGCGATATCAGATTGTGGACGTAAGCTGCACCTCATATGCCATTTCCATAAGCAATAAAGCTCGTTTATGCGAATGTGAACACTTGTTTGTGGGAGAAAGTGTGGCTGTACACACACACATTTTGTGTGGGAGAAAGTGTGGCTGTGTGTGTGTATGTGTGTGTGTGTGTGTGTGTGTGTGTTATGCAGATCCACGACATCTTTCACTTTGTGTACGTGTGTGTTTTCGTGACACGCAATGCAGCAGATGACACCCTGTGGTCTGCACATCGCAGATGATTCCTAAACAAGATGATAAAACAAGCAGGCCCACACACGGAGAGCGAGAGACACAGAGAGAGAGAGAGGGAGAGAGAGAGCGAGCGAGAGTCTGAATATAGCATCAGGTCGGGGATGGTGTGCATATGTCTGTCAAAATAATCTGTCAAAATCATTTTTTCTGTTTTTTTTTTTTGAATAAATGAGTTTGGAAGCGATTTCAAAAGAGATTTGAAAGCTCATGCGCTATTCAGAGACGAAATGGGTTTATTTATCTCATTCACACGACAGTTAATTGCATCATGCACTGGGTGGAAACAGTGTAATTGGTCATTCAGCAGCTGCTAGAATTGTGATTTCACACTTTTAAATGAATATGGGTTGCAAAAAATGAAATCTTAACAAGCCAGAAAATCTTGAAAAGAAAAACTTTTCTACTTTAAGAACTACTCACTCGACTATATGAGATATATAAGGTTTAAGAAGCTTAACAATGACTCAGTATATTTGCACATATTTTTGCTTGATTCTATTTTTTGCAGTGTAAATCACTTTACATCAGAAAAGCTGTTGTTTTCCTATACAGAGCGGTGCTGTTTAAAATGGAATTCAACAAATTTTTCACATTAAAGGCATAATTCAGTTTTTGAGATAGTATGCGAAGAGCTTCGAGGTGAAATCATAGAGAAACTCACAGTCAGATTTCATTACAGCGGTTGTGAATGGAACAAGGGGTAGAATGTCCACACAACACAATGTCAACACAAATATAGCCATTCATTTTCCAAACACACCAATGACCTGACACGCTATATACTGGAAAAATAAGTTTTCTTGATGGTGCTTTTAACATGAAAGAATGGTGCCATTGGTTAATCGGGGCAGTTGGTAGCCTAGTGGTTAGGGCATTCGGCCTGTGATCAGAAAGTCCGGGTTCGATCCCCAAGACCGCTAGGCACCGCTGAGATACCCTGAGCAAGGTACCGTCCCCACACGCTGCTTCCCGGGCGCTGTGTTCGTAGCTGCCCCCTGCTTCACTTGGTGAATGGGTTAAATGCAGAAGAAGTATTTCGTGCTGTTCACGCTGTGGTGTGTTCACGTATGACCAGATTTTCACTTTCAAGAGGCTACTTTGCTATAGACCCTAAACCATAAATGTGCTTTAAAATTGTTCAGGTCTAAATCTTATCTCAAAACTATCATAAAACAATGAAACTGGATTTCCCCTTTAAACTAGAGCAATGCTACCTTGTTCATTTATGACCAAAATGATGTTTAAAATACCATGGATGAAAATTTTATTGGTCTATTTCTAAAGGATTACATCCAGACGATCAGTGTTTTAAAACATATAATTAATATTAATATATACACAATGCGTGTGCAGTATAAGCACAACTGCCATCAGTGGTAAATAATAATTTGGTTCACTGGGGTCAAGCCCTCAAGCAGTACAACATAAAGATACCTCTTCATACAACCTCCAACCTGTTCACACTTCCAAATTCTGTTCAGACGTGAAACACTTCCATTTTCCAAAAAGGAAAACCTAGACAGGAAACGTCTCTGCAACGAGAAGCACTGATTATGTTGCGTTAGACAGATGCTAGAAAGGTTCTGTGATTAAATGGAGATGGTATAGCATGAAACCTGAGGAATCACCATGGCATGGAGGGGTTGTACATGAGGTTAGTGTGAGAGTTTTTTTTTCCTCTTGCTCTTTTGTTAATAGAGGCATATGTTACGCAAACGATGAAGGGGAGAATGAATCAGGACAGGAAATGCTCTCTTGCTAAGCCCCGTGTGTGGCCAAGAATGAAGGCCATAAACAAAGCCCCTCTTTGTGACTACACGCTCTCTCTCCCTCTATCTCTCTCTCTCTCTCTCTTTCTCTCTCTCTCTCTCTCTCTCTCTCTCTCTCTCCCTCTAGGCTAGTTTGCTGATCTGACATTAATAAAAACATGGAAACATGCTGACCTGAGAAAGGATGGCGCTGACACTCAAGTCACCTGGGAGGCCTGTCACTAACACACACAAACGTTTTTATACAGTGTCAGGACGTTGTGTCTCACACATGTCCCAAATGTAACATACTATTGTGTGAAGGTCTTGAGCCACCCCTCATTTGATATTTTGTTTGAATCATCTTGCTGATGCAAAGCTACTATTTTACGCCTGTCTTATCATATTGGGTAGATTACATGAAAGAAACAGGAACAAACATTTTACATTTTGCAGGGTGCCAAAAGATACAAGGAACCTAGATAAAGGAGTTCCAACCACTCAGCATTCAGCACCACCAGTATACTGATCACCGCCTGATCATCTGGAATCATTTGCACCTGTTTCTTCACTGGTTCAGGCCTTACGATAGTTGTGCCTTGTTATGCATGAATGATTTACAAACAAACACAAAATTGGTCAGATTCAGGGACTGGACGGATCATTTGATCGTTTTGAAAGTCCTTCAGAAAGCCTGGAGAACTGTTCTTCAAGACTATGTTAAAAAGCAGAGAAGTCTGGCTCTTTGGAAGCAAAACATGAAGAAATGAGGGGTGGTTCAAGACTTTTGCACAACACTGTACATACACCAGGCCTGTTTGTAGACCCCTCCTCATCCAAGTTATTCAAGGTAGTACTAGGGCAGTTGTCGGCAACCCGCAGCTCTTTCATTCTTATGTTGCAGCTCCCTGTGGCTTTGGAAAATAAATAATAATTTAACACTAGAATGGCGGCTAACTGCCAATACCTGCAACAGCTGGATGTGTCAATTGACACAGAGGCCAGTTTCGCACATGACACTTCCTGATACGACGCTGCTGCAGTATGTTCGGGCGTTTAGTCATGCAGCTTGCTGGCATACATCCATGCAAGCTGCAACCAGCAGACACAGCAAGTGTCCAGTGGACTTTGGACCCAGAGCCCGTCATACAGTGCCAGTCGCTGAATCAGAATCAAAATCAGAATCACATACAAGGAATTTGATTCCGGTCGATGGTGTCTCTCAAGCACAACAGTATAAAACAACAACATGTAAAATTATGTGTGTCTCTTACAGAACATGCTTGCGGCTCCAGTAGGCCATTAGACACAATTCTGAGCTTGATAAAAATCACGTCAACTGATGCTGTCAGACGTTCTAAGTGTATTTTATTTTTATTCATTGTTTTTTTTTATTGTTGTTCGAAATTTGAAGATTACTGTGATCTTGTAATATTAAAATACAATGTGTTTAATTTTTTGTGTTTTTTTTACAGAGTTTCTAATGTTCAAAGTGTTTTATTTGAATAAATAAAAATTCACAAGCAACACACTAGCCTAGGTTTTTTACATAGCATAAAAGTAAAACAATATATGCCATGTTATCTTCATTTTAGATGTCCAAAAGGATGGTGTTTTCTCTTTTGAAACCAGTTCCAAATGGCTCCCCCAGGTCTCTCGTTTTCTGTGAAGGCTACAGTACATGTTGAAACATTGCTGGGAAGATTTGATAGCATTCAGTCATGGGAGAATTGAGATGGTATTGGAAGGAGCTCCAACAGTCCAGAGAAGGCAGTGGCACTTCTTCACTGTCAGCTGTTGGGAAGCTTCATGACCCTCTAGCTCAGTGCATCCCATTCTATTGGTCAGTACATTTCTATGGACATTATACACTTGTTTTTGCAATGGATGCATCTCACTAGAAATTCACTCATTAGACTGACTGCCAGGATACCACTGAGCATATCTAGCATCATGCAAAATCAAATCCCCTTTTTTATTACACTTGTTAATCATTCGAGAACTGAAGAAACTAATTGTTGCAGCTTTGCAAGTGGATTTTTTGACCATTCTTGCTGTATACAAGACTTGAGCTGCTCAACAGTCTGTGGTTGCTGTGGTCTGGGTCTCCTCTTCATGATGCACCAGACATTTTCAATAGCAAGGAAGAAATGAAGGCTACAGGCAGGAGAGTCAAGCAAACATGTTTTTGTAATTTGTGTAGAATGAGGCATGGCATTATCCTGCTGAAAAATACAGTTCTTGGGAAAAGATGTCAGGATGACGGGAGCATATGTCTCTCTAAAATTCCAATGTAAGCCTCAACATTAAAGGTGTCTTCACTTACATACAGACAGGGGCGCAACTACTCACTTTTTGGCAGCAACACCCCCCCCCCCTCCCCCGGGAAGAGTTTTAAAATGATATGCCAATGATATTTTTTCCTTCCATTGTTTTGTCGCCATTGTATACAGATCTCTCATGACATGAACATTGATGCATCTCCTCTCCATACCATCACAGATGCTGGGTTTAGCACATTTAATTGATAACAGTCTACATGGCTCTTTTCACATTTGGCATGTAGAATCCAGTATCTGAAGTGTGAACTCATCTAACCACAGAACACACTTCCATTGTTTTTTGGTCCTTCTGAGATGAGCTTGGGCCCAAGGAACTTGCCGGAAGTTCTGTACAAAATTGACGTGTGGCTTCCCCTTTCCATAATATAGTTTCAGGCAGCATTTCTTGATGCAGTGACAGATTGTTCAGCAACTATGATTTCCTTAAGTACTCCGAACCTATGTGGCTATGTCCACCACAATAGAGTCATTGAACAAACAGCGGCATGTCCACAATTATTCATACTTTTTGCAAACTGTCATAGTCTATGGGAAAATACCAGTGCAAAAAGCTCGCCTGCAATTATAGGAAGTGTTTGATTCCTGTAAAAGCTAATAAAAGCTTTTCTTTATTATTGAGAAGGATATGAATAATTTTGGACATGCCACTTTTTGTTCAAATGTAAATAAAAGCTGCGAAATATTTTCCTCCACAATGATGCCTCTTGTACATTGTTTTATTATCTTCTGGGAGACGTCTGTGTCATTTCCACTCAAGAAGAAACTTGCTGGTTGAATAAAAGTAACTGAGTCAAAATTTGCCAGAGGTATGAATAATTCCGGGCTTCTTTTATAGTTCTATAGTTCAATCAACAACTGTCTGATGCTTAACAATAACAAAACCTGTGGTTTTGAAATAAATGGATGTAGTAAAAACCTGAGATTTACAAAAAGCTTTTAGCATGTAGCATATTTCAACCATTATTATTAGTAAGAATTTTCAGCTTTAAATCACTATCAGTCTCCGTCACACATTTGTTTTTGTAGTTTGTGTTACAAGGAATATAGAATGGAAGTCAGTGGTCCACACTGACAATCTGAAGCGTGCATGTCCTCTAATGTCATGGTGTATCTTTCATAAAAAAGCTGTAATAAAGCAAACTAGAATGCAAGGTTTTAGTCTGTGCCCAGAAATTGTCCCATAGAGTCATGAGTCAGTTCCGCTAGTCCAGTCCGGGAAAAGCTTTAAAAACAAAAACATGCATATTGTGCATTATGGTCCGTACAGAACCCACAGATCATGAGACCGAGCGAAGAAGATATCTCAGACCATCACTGGGCCTTTGACACGATAATAGTTTAAAAAAAAAAAAAAACATAATCCTACCCACTGTTTCCCTGAGCAGGGGGAGGGGGAAAAACGCAAATGAAAATAAATGCAAAGAAAAACAAATACTAGAAACATTAAGGAGTGATAAACAAACAGAGCATGGGGTGCGCGCTGGTCACTTTGCCTGGAGGCCCGGAGCTACGCATGAGCACCGAAATAGCCCAGAGGACTTTGATCAGCCCAGGCAGATGTTCAGGAAGCGAGCCTTGACCTCCGACATCTCCAGGCCCAGCAGATGAGCGGACGAAGGAGCGATTTGGACCCGGGCCACTGTCCCATTCAGGCTTATATTGCTCTGCAAAATATAACCAATTTCTTTTGGCTGATGAACAGAGCAGTAATCTACTTGTGGGGTAGGGTCTATTTTGATCTGCTTTATGGGACTGAGTGGTCAGTATCTCATCCGTAAAATAAAGAGGAGACCATTTTTTTACTGAATATAGTTTACAGTAGTTTATTATATATATATAAATTAAAACAGTAGTGTCTCATGAAATATATATCTCATTATATATAATGTGTAATTTTTATTGTTATTGATTTATTGTTATTAGGCATAAAAGGTGCAGCTAGCATAAGATGATCTGTACCTGATCATTTACTAGCTCTTTGAGTTACTGGTGTATCCAGAGTATAGCAGAGTGGCTTAAACCTACATAACATTGACATAATCATGCACTGACATGTCACAGAACATATTACATGCTGTCATGAGGTGTCATGATAGATGCTACAGTGTTTGATTGTTTGTCAGCAGCTGTTAGATGAATGGCCATGAACTGTAATGACAACTTATGGCAGCATTTTCAGGGTTTCAGTAGAGTGTTACCAAGAATTGCATGGAAATCAAATAATTTATTGCCACTGAACTGCAATGGAACCTCCTAATCAATTCAACTTTTACCACAATGCAGAAAGAGGTGCAAAACTTGCCATCTGTCTTAAAACGTGACCCAGAGAAAAAAAAAACAAGGACACACAGTATCACTGATGTGAAGTGCGATCCATCCATACCACCCCTGGTGCTTTTTTGCCTGTGGTCATCTCATCACAGTTTCTCTACTCTGAATGAGAGAAGGTTTCCTATATGAGAAAGCAGCTGTTGCTGTACTGGAACTGCAGCTGCATGTTTGTGTACTAATGTAGTGTGTACTTAGGCTTTTAATTCATGCACAAGCATTTCATGATTGTGTGATTCATGATAGTTTCCTCCCTTTCAGTGATGCACACAAAAAGTTTTAATAGTTTCCTCCCAGAAGAATAATCGTTCTGCTGGATGTGACTGAGCAGGTGAGTGAGGAAGTAAGTGAGTGAGTGAGTGAGTGAATGAATGAATTAGTGGTGAATGGTTGAGTTGGTTGAGTTAGCAAGTGAGTGAATGACTGTGTGAGTGAGTGAGTGTTGAATGAGTGAGTGAAAAAGAGAGAGTGAATGAGTGAGTGAGTGAGTGGTTGAGTGAGTGGGTGAATGAGTGAGTATGTCTGTGCATGAATGGTTGATAGAGTGACTGAGTGGTTGAGTGAGTGAATGAGTGAGTGAGTGAGAGAGTGAATAAGTGAGTGAGTGGTTGAGTAAGTGAACGAATAAGTGAGTGAGTGAGTGAGTGAGTGGTTGAGTGAGTGAGTGAATGAGTGAGTGAGTGAATGAGTGAGTGAGTGAGTGGTTGAGTGAGTGAGTGAATGAGTATGTGTGTGCGTGAATAGTTGATAGAGTGAGTAAATGAGTGACCGAGTGAATGAGTGAGTGAGTGAGAGAGTGAGTGAATGAGTGAGTGAGTGAGTGGTTGAGTGAGTGAGTGAATGAGTATGTGTGTGCGTGAATGGTTGCTAGAGTGAGTAAATGTAGTTAGGGATTAGAAGTCGCTTTGAATAAAAAGCGTCTGATAAATGCCGTAAATGTAAATGTAAAATGAGAGTGAATGAGTGAGTGAGTGAGTGAGTGAGTGAGTGAGCAAGCGAGTCTTTGAGTGAGTGAATGCGTGAGTGTGTGAGTGGTTGTGTGAGTGAGTGAGTGAGTGAGTAGTTGAGTGAGTAAATGAGCGAGTGAGTAAATGAATGAGAGACATACAAGTCATGAGAAGCATCTGCAAATAGTATCTGAGCCAGTCCGTGGGGTGTCAATTTAATCATGGTTAAACCTGGATATCACTTTCCTTCCCCTTTGATTCCTGTGCTGTCAGGGAGGTGGAAAGGCCGCCTGTGAGCAGGGCAGCGGAGCCGCGTGACCCAAGCAGGATGACATTGATGGATGGTGACGACGCTTTATTCACATTTCAGACCCGTTACACCACCATCAGCCCCATACTGTAAAGCCCCAGATGGCCAAGTCCTGCTGCCTCCACGTGCTCAGCGGAATATCCCTTCTGCAAAACCGTAATTACAAAACACTTTCGTTATTAAAAATTAAAAGTGCTTTATATCCAGCAACACAGGCTCTAACAGTAACATTTGCAAGGCTGATCTCTTATATTGTCCCCAATTGAAAAAAAACCATGGATTGGGATGTAACAGAAAACTTGTAACAGCACAACGTAATCAGAATACAAAAATAATTCCAGTCAGGTTACATTCGCCAAGGTAGTATTTAGAATACAGTTACATAAGAGTGCTTTTGTAATACATCTGTTGCAATCTCTGTTTCAAATCTTGCAATATACACTTGTTTTATACAAACAATTTCTAATTTTAATCTCAAAGTAAGCGCTAGCTTGCATTTTAGCGCTGCTTCCCTTGATGGCAGATTCTGAATGCAAGCTCTTAAAACATAACATATAAAGAGAGCTAGTTAAAAATACTTGGGCACCCTAACCTTTCTAGTCCAATCATGGTAATATTTTATTCCTGTTGATGCTGGTATGCAAAAAATAAATGGCAAATTCACTATCAAGATGTTCTGCAAAAAGAAATCAAACATGTAATGATACAGCACAGGTGTTTCACCAATACCATTCAAAAATGTATTTTGAATTCTAAAAGTATTCTGAATGCATTACTATTTATGTACTGTGATGAATACTCTGTGTTCAGTATTCAGCATCACTACTTTTTCATTTTTGCTTCAACCATCACTTACAACCTAAAGGGACATCAGGATGAAAATCTATAGGTCTCCAACACAAATGTATGATAATTCCAATGGCATTATATTTTACAGTCCAGACAAGGTAAAACACTGGCTTGCTTATCTGCAAGCCTGTAGTTCACTCGCTTCCTGGAGATGATTCACTGGACGTCCGTCTGGAGCGTTTTTTAGTGCCCCTCCCCAGCCGGGCCGTGTCTGACAGCGACCGTGCGGGACAGAAATAATTGATAGAGCTCCCAGCAGGGGCGGGTGTCCAGTGTCGCCCGGGCTGCCCCGCCGCCTGTCTTTTACCACCCGCAATTGAGATAATCCACTGCGCCATTATTCCACTGCTTATTGTACAGGGCAATATAGCAGCTTGCTGTCAGCAATCCATCATACAACTGGAAAACTGACACCACAGAGTGCATACACACCTCCACACACACACACACACACACACACACACACAAACATTTCTCAGCTATCCTACATGTGCATCCAGCCCTTTGACTGATGTCTCCCTGTGCGGGCTTCTAAATGACCGCTCCCATTACCATTACAAAATATGGAACATGAAGACTAATCTTGTGTGGAGAGACGGCCGTCCCATTAATCAGAGGGGTCTTCCCCCTCCACAGCCCCACTGGAGCTGTTCAACACGGTCAGGAGGAGACAGCCCAGTGATCAGCTCCAAGAAAACCTTGGCTACAGGCTGGAAGAGCCACTCCACAATGACCTACAGCAGCATGCAACACATCAGACATCATCAGGATATTACACTGTGTAACATTCACATGGAGAAGCATCACTCAGAGTAGATGTGCTTGTTCAGCTCATGCGATCCTGTCATGTCTATTAATGCAATATAAAGCTACAAACTCCAGGCATGTTGAATATCGCCTACATAGAAGCTCATGTCTGTTTTACAGCCACAGCCAGGCCGTGTCCCTGTCCGCACATCTATAACAGCACTGTCCCAAGCTCATTTTTAATATATGTAGAGCATATTGGGGGAAATTACAATACTATAAAACATACCAAAAATAAATATCAAGCAATATGATACATATTTAGTAGCAACATGAAAAAGTAAGTTAGTAAGAAACAAGATGCAAAAATATATAGGACACTGATACCTATATGATGAATTGTAACGGTGCAAGAAAGGGGTGTCATTCAATAAGTTCACTATATTATAATATATTATTATATTAATAACTAACTGGGGCTGGCATGCCAGCTGGGTCTATTCAAATACATTGAATAGCTGGTGATACCTGACAAATTGTAAACTTGGGTGTTTATCACTGCTATTTATGACTTCATCTACCTTTCCACTGCAACCTATGAGAACATGTTTGAGAGGACATTCTAAAAACATTAGCTTATTCCTGGGAAGCAGAGGCTAATGGCTAAACTGGATTAGCTCAGAGAAAACAGGTTAGTGTGTACTGCATGAGAGTGTATTGGGTCTGAATTATTACTAAGCTCTTGTGAGTGAAAAGTAACACATGAAACGTCTCAAAGCAAGCGTGAACTATGTGTGGCGGCAGGTGGGCATCTGTAAGCACAATGAGGGAAAGCTTCCTCTCATGGGACACCAATTTTCAATTTTGTAGTGCCCTTATAAAAGTGGTATATATGTGTTACACCATCAACCAATAAATTACAGCATCTGCAGGCTGTTTGTGGCATAGTGCAGATGTCAGTTAGTGCCACGAAAGGTCACCCCTCCTGGGCTGAAACAGTAGGGCAGTAGGCCTAGTGCTCTCTCCCTCTGTCTCTGAGTCATTTTGCGCAGAGAGAAGCTGCAGGAGTTCAGGGCTGAAGCTGTCAGCTTCTTTCTGGTCTTTTCTGAGGCCTGATGCATGATGGCACTCCACAGACTTAGTCACAGCGGCCTGTGCTAGAACGCAGTAACTCTCCTGGCGTGGCTTTGAAGCTCACCGCGACAGCCCACAGCTGCAGAAAATACTGAAGGGCAGAGATGACATTTACTGCAGATTCAAGGCTGGAAGAGACACATTTATTCACACGCAGGGGTGCCTGAGCTTTGTGGATCACTGCATAACTGTCCGCGTTCATCTGATTCCACGGTATATGCTTTGTGGCAGGATAATTAAATTATAGTCGTATGTTTTCTCTCACTCCATTATTGTTCACAGTGTTGTGGTAGGCCAAAAAGGTCCCATAGGTGCCACAACGTATGATTACTAGTGTTCCTACTGCAATATTTGGCTTTGGCCATACAGTATTTCACCCGCAGCTTTTCTGTCAATGAGGTCTCTGTTTTAACTGGCAGCCATTACACCAATTGCAAGGTCAATTTGGGCAAGAGTGACAAGGTAGTCAGAGGGAGTTGGCAGGTAGAGTCTGAAATTTTGTGATGGAGAGAAAGAAGAAGAGAAAGACCCCAGACTCCAGATGAAACACTGGCCTGGTTTCAAAGTTTTCGCACTGAGCAGCTTGCAAAACACCTGGGAGATAACGCTATGGGGGGATTAGCTACCATTTCATTGCTTTCCCCTCTCTCCCTCTCCACCTCTCTCTCGCTTGCTCTCTTTCTCTTTTCATGTGCTGAGCCTGCGACAGACTGCCACCGTAGCATTCCCCCTGGCACCGGGGGCCGACTTTCCGATACCATTCAGTGCTTAGCCCCTGGATTTGTTTATTTAATCCAATATTTATGCACCGTGTATTAGAGCAAATGCAAAACAGCTTGCCACTGTACCATGGTGACAGAGAGAGAGAGAGAGAGAGAGAGGAGAAGAAGAAGGAGAAGAAGAGAGAGAGAGAGATAAAACACAATCAGAACACATGAAAGCGGAAAAATACAGAAGTGCAGAATTCAGAGGGAAGAGCTTTGCATCGAATAGAAGCAAAGATAACCTTAGTCGACCTTCAGAAGGATTAGCAGTGAAGGCAAGGAAAAATATACACACTCCCCAAAATCCATGCGCCTATTTGTATGCTTCCTAACTACAAAGGAAAAGAACAGAGCCTATATTAATTCGTCTGACTGTTCTATGCATATCCATTGCTGTTTGCAATGCAGTAACATGGCAACTTGTAAGCATTTCCTCGCAATCTCCTGCTCTCCATCTCGCCCTTTACTGTGGGAAGGTAATTGGAAGATGAGAGTTGTTGAAGGGACAGCAATTTCTAGCTCACCCTCCATGCTTGTTTCTTAGACTTTCAGACTCTCTAAAATCTAGTGCTTGTCTGCGGCTTATTCTTATAAAAAAAAATCTAATTTGTTCTATTTTCTCACAACATCAAATGCAGTCAGCTGGCTAAGGCCTGCTTGCTTATTAGTTTTGACCTGGAGCTACGCAGCCACTGGAGCTAACAAGCTTATATCCCACCAGTTAGCTTCATGCCCAAATCACCACACAACTTTCCCTCCGAACATGTCAAGTTGTTAAGCAATTTCAAATAGACTTGATAATGTGGTTTCACTGCATGACCTCTTATTAATACATTTAAAGTCTTTTTTGAAACTGTGTCACATAACTCCACAGTGCAACACAGCACCACATGAAACCACATGAGTGAGTCTATTTGAGATTCTTCAACAACTCCACAGTTTAAGACACGTTTTTGATGATTTTCACATTAAAGTGGCAAGACGCTTCTATTATTTACCAACTGCATTAGTCTTTCCCCAGTGCATAACTAAAAATGCAACCTTCAGACAATAAACAGCTGATCAATTAATTGATTAAAGCTATGCAGTTGTAGTTAGCCAATTGCATTAAGCTATCAGTTTCTATAATTCTTCTCTAATGTTTTCATTATCTCTTTAGAAAACAACCAAAGAGTCCAAGTCCAAAAGAGCCACTGACATTAGTGTGCATCTCTAGACCTTACCTGCAACCCCTCTACTCTCTTGCCAGGACTGGAGCTTCTCCTTGATGCTAATGTGAGGGTGCCTGCATGAAGATTCCTGTGTGAGGAAGCCTAGATGAAGGGGTCTATGAGATCGGAAAAGGTTCCTGGAAGAGGAGAACTGCATGATGGAGCCTGTGTGTAAGGGTGCCTGGGAGGAGATGCCTGACTGAGGGTACTTAGATGAGAAGGTCTGGCTGAGGGGGCCTGTGTGACCGAGCTTATGGAGGGTGCTTGTGTGAGGGGGGTCTGTGTGAGAGTGCCCGTGTGAGGTGGCCTTTGTGATGATGTGATTTGTGAGCCCAACTGAAGGGAGTGGTGGCCCATCTGTTTTTGCCTGACAGTGTGATGGGAGGGAGCTCAGCTCATAGACCGCCTGGGGAGCGCTGTCTGCAGGATGAAGGACCCCTGCTAACGGCATCATCAGACCATCAGGGAGCAGGCCGCTGCATAACACTTGCCATTTGGAGATGGCACAGGCGGGCGTTTGGGGATGGCACAGGCTGGTGGTGAGCTGGCAGGCCTCGGCCATGGCCTTACAGGCTGTCATCGCTGCCACTTGGCATGGAGATGAGTCATGTCTTACCAGTTCATCATAGAAATATTCATTTACATGTGCTTCTATTTAGTCTTTTTTAAATAGCTTTTAGTGATTCGTCTCTCCATAGACAAATGTACGTTGCTCTGGATAAGAGCGTCTGCTAAATGCCATAAACGTAAACATAAGAGGCTAATTCATATTTATTCATATTTCCTGCCAGTGCCACATCATGCAGTTCAACTTGTAGATCTGCATCCACCTCTGTTTTTTCATGAAGACCCCGCAATGTTATTCCCAGTCATCTCCTCATGATGACAGGTATCACCAGCAGTGGAAAGTTCGTGCTATTATCTTTTTCTCTGTTTCTTTCTGTTCCTATCTTTAATGATTTGCACCCACTTTTCTGTCTTCTTTTTTGAAACACATTCCTTCTTTTCATCTCCATACCCTCGGAGGGTATACCTTCATTCTTGCTTGTTATAGCCTCGTCCTTTCCATCCCCAGGCATTTTTCCCAAAAAATACATCTCTCTCTCCGGCCTTCTGCATGGATTCTTACACTGGCAGACACCCCAGTCTGAGCATCTGAAATGTGTGAAGTATTTTGCTTAATACAGATAAGATTGCTTTAATGTTGCTGGTAAGGTGTTCGATGTTTCTTTTAGCCTTCTTGTAAAAGATCTTGTATTGGTTTCTTTCAGATAAGATTTATTTCTTGGCATTAAAGGTGAGGTCATTGATTTTAAGTCAGAACACGTTTGGTGAAATTCTCTTCACTTTCTTGGAGTTGTCAATAAAATTTATTTAAAGAAGTAAAATATCTATGTCTGACCAAAGCTCTGTGAATGCTTTGGATTACAACGTGAATAACGTTCAACTAGTCCAGACAAGGAGGCATATTTACATACCTATCAATCATGCTATGCATAAATTAAACTCAGTGGTTAATTAGTCTTATGGTGTGGGTGGTTGAGGGGCCGTTGTCTCAGAACTGGCTTGTTCTGAACCAGATGGTTCTGAGGCATTTTCCATATGCCAGCAGAGAGAACAATTGTGGCTGGAGTGACTCTGGCCCTTTAAGATGTTGTGGACCTTCTTCTTATACCACTGAGAGTAAAGGTTCTGCGAGGCTGGCAGATCAGAGGCTATGCAGTCGTGCATGAACAGGTAGTACAGGAGGGGGCGAGCATGCAGCCCTGGGGGGGCCCGGTGCCGAGAGTCAGTGTTGAGGAGGTGATGTTTCTCAGCTTCACCACCTGGGGTCTGCCCATCAGAAAGTTCAGAATCCAGCTGAACAAAACAAAGTTTAGTCTCAAGTTCCTGAGTTTGACAGTGGTGTTGAATGCAAAGGAACAGGAGTTCATGGAAAGATCTATGGGACGTGTGGAACAAACTACAGTCAGTGATGATTAATTAATTAATTAATTTGGTGGGGAGTTCAGCTGTTGTCAGTGCCATTTTTTG
The DNA here is from genome assembly GCA_037974485.1 of Hemigrammopetersius urotaenia. NCBI lineage: Eukaryota > Metazoa > Chordata > Actinopteri > Characiformes > Alestidae > Hemigrammopetersius > Hemigrammopetersius urotaenia. The sequence continues at coordinate 6,277,817 of JBBPDC010000007.1, read as the reverse complement.
GCCCAAAATAATGATTCCTTATTTTTCCTCTTTAGGTCAAGTCCATATTTTTCCTCTTTAGGCTGAGTCTATATTTCTCATTATCATCTCCATGTGTTTCATCAGCAAACCCACATGTAGTAATTATAATGATACATTTCTGTGGGCTCCAGATGAACTGGCCCAAGTAGCAAGAGGTTGAACGAGTGGATCATTTGAACAAAAATGTAAAGATAGACCAAACCAAGTCAGAGCAGCAGTGGTTGTAGTGATGTATTGCTCTTATGGCTAATTTGTTAGAAATTTGGTAAATAGTAACAATCCTACAATATTTCAGAAAGACTGGCCATTCACACAGAAACAATTTTGCTACTGAAACAAGATCGGCTAATTTTACCATTTTGTTTAGCCATCAAACGAAACTGTGGAATGTGTGAACAAATGTCGCCACAAAAATTTCAAAACTTTAGCTTAAGCATAGTGTCAGTTGCAGCGCCCCCTATGAAAGACATTTCACTAAATTTGTCATGCTTCCATATAATGTGGTAATAATAGAGTGTGTCACATATAATATCTGATGTTGTTAACCATAAAAAGAAATACATTTAAGAAAAATGTAAGAAAACTTTAAAAAAAGAAACAAAAACTTTGACAGCTACATACATCCATCACAGTTTATATGAAACACACTGTTATAATGTGTGAGTAGATAGAGGTCATATCCATTTATCATCAAAATCCTCTGTAATGATGCATGACAGCACAGTTAGGCTGTGGCTAGACTCAGTTTGACTATAAGCAAGCTTCTATCTCATATCTAGAGTGCTGCATGCCATACCCTCCTGCACCACAATCACAGAGTGAAGGCAATTATAAGAAAGTAATGAGAATATTAATTAGAATTCCTCATTAGCGAACCTCGTTGTGTTTGGCAAATGAGTTTAGTGACGCAGATGGGATCATTTCATGATTGAAAAACACTCCCAAAAATAAATGGATGGTTCTAGGGGACAGACACTTAGCAATAGAACCTTTACATTGTGTAGAGGTTATGTAAACTTAAAATGTTTCTTCAAGCTTCTTAATTGTGAAGATATATCTGTGTATTAAAGGCTTCTTTAGGGAAACAAGAGAGAGATTTTGAATGTAAAACTATTTTTACACTTTTGAGACATTTAGTTCATTTGTAACCCAGATATGAACTCATTTTCCTTTAACAGAGGGACAGGGTTTGGAATCATCCAGGATCAGAAGTGAATGTGAATAAGGATGCAGTGTGCGCTTCTGTGCACTTTCACCCCTCCAGCACTCATTAACCATCTTCATTCTCCTCTCTGGAGTTCAGCAGCTGTACTCTCCTGTTCAGCCTCCCTCTGCTTACTGCTGCATTAACATCCTCGCCAGATAATTAATGCTCTTTGCTTTGATTTTCAGAGGTTTTTTCTTCCTCGTTAAAACACTTGTTTATGTATTCATTTGTTTATCAATCATTTAACAGTTGGTTTGTTCGGCTCATTACTGATTCATACATTATCCAACTATTTATTTTCTCGGAACTTGTTGTTGATGCCAAATATTCGAATTCGCTCGAAACTGCCCCTGCATAAAAGATCACTACTCAGATGTGTTCAAGGTGAGACAACAGCCAAACTCCTTTGAAAAGTAAAAGGGAGCATGGTTTCAGTGACACACTGCAGTTTAATTATTAAAATGATACATTTGATGCCATAGTCTGGTGATCATTTATTTAGCGTCCCTGGTGTTTGTGGGACCGCAAATGCTAACTGTTGAATTTGTTTCTCTTTGTCCACGTTGGTGGCACTCTTCTCTCACAAACAACCTGGCAGGGATTTCACAAAACCTAAGGAAAGAGATGTCCCTTGCTAGCCTCTATTCCTATAGAAATAACACCTTTGAGAAAATCAAAGGTGTACCAGGACCAAGTTAGCTGGGTTAGCTAAACAATGCAGGAAAAAACCCAGATGATATGAGCAATTGGTGTGTGATGCCCAAACCCTTCACACTGCATAGTGCTTTCTGTGGTTTTACGACACTGTTGCACTGCCAACGTGCCAGAAATACTGTTACCAAGTTAAGATACAATTGACATTTAAAGCATGCTACAACTTTTGTACACAAGCATGCTTCAAAGTACTGTACTATTGCAGTACAGTGTTGGTATAGTAGTTATATGGTTATTGATAAATAAATGGACCACATGATACTCCTTATAGGGGCTAAACTATGGAAAACATTTTAAAAGGGTTTGGTTACCACTAAAGCTCTGTTACGGTGTCAACCGGAGGAGGACGGGTTCCTCTTCTGAATTTTCGTTCCAAGGTTTCCTCCAGCGTTCCTCCAAGCCATTGGCTCGCTCAGTAGGAGCTCAGAACCACACTTGGACCTGGACAATCACAAACATATTTACATGTAATCATCTATTTAGCTTTTCTGTCTCAGCCAAAGAACATTTTTCCTCATGATGGCCATATTACAGTGGCTGAGCAAGAGTAGTCTCCTTCTAAAGTGCATTTGGATCATAAGTGCACTCATTAAATGCACAAAGACAAGTTTGACTTACATGACCTACCAAACGTGTGAATTAGGTCTCCATGTTTTAGGTCACAGTGTGTTATGGAGAATAAATTAAGAGATTTTTATGAATAAATAGAACTAAAGTGTCATTGTTTGAAACATTCTAATGCTGTGTTTGAATCCAACCTGTGGGACCACAATATTAAGGGACCAGCCATAACAGTAGAGAGTAGAGAGTTTTAGTTTGGCTTTGATATTAGCTGCAGGCAACAAAAGGAAACCTGTCACCCTCAGCCTCACATTACAGAAAGTCTTTCAGCCTGGCAGAACTGAAGCACTACATGCAGTAAATGTGGTGTTTAAAAGAGAGAGGTGGAATAGTTTTGAAATGCTTGGTTAGTCTGTAGTTTGTGCAGAAGGTGATGCCATGCTATTAGAAACCCAGCTGAAGTTTTGGTATGATTTAAAGGAACGCATTCTGAAATTTCAGACAGATTGGCTGACAAGTTACTTACTGCTCCTCATTCTGTCCATTAGACTGAAGCTCACTCTGTGATGAAAACCTCATCCTTTGAAGCTGTATTTTCAACCGTATCGAACCTGACACCACTGGAATCAAGCTGTATCAAACCTGAGGCTGCTACTATTTTTCAACGTATTTATTTAAATGCTCAGAGATGTTTCATGGGCACATTTCACCACACAATGTTGTTGAATAACTGTGCATGTGAAAAATCTAAGAATCTTGAATCTGGACTCATGGGTCAGTAAACAGCTGACTCGAGTTTACATCTCTGATTGGTCACACCATGTTCTTCCATTTATTTACAATATGGTACAGCATGCTGTCATTCATACACCTGCATACACTCATGTAAGCTCTTATCTGTGTGTTGTGTGATTACATTTTCAGTGCTGCTCTGCTCAGTTGTTTGGTAGCTTAGTGCGTGTGAAGGCCTCTGGGCTCAGCTGGTGGCTCAGAGCAGTGACTGTTTTTTGGCACATTCTATCTCTTCCTTCGTTGATGGCCAGTTTCAGCCCTGCTGACAGACAGTCTGAGCTCACAATGCTGAATGTGATTGTTTCTCTCTCTTCAGACATGGTTGTAATCAGCTCCTGGGAGTCAGACATTCATGTGGAGTCACGCAGCAGCGCAGGGCAGGTGTTCTGATTCACTGAGTTACTTATTAAACTGGATCAGTATTGAAATTTATTCTGCTGCCACAGCTGCTCTTCCCTCCACTTCAGGAGGACTCCCCAAGTGAATGCATGTTTCTCTTTCTCCCTCTCTTTCTTCCTCTCTTTCTCTGTCTCCTCCTCTTTCTCTTCCTCTTTCCTGCCATCTGTCTGCCTCTGTCTCCCTCACTTCTATCCTCCTTCTCCTGCTCTGTCACAAGTTTCAGTTTCAACTTTCACTCTCTGCTATAGTTCTCTCTACCTCTCTGTCTCACTCTCACTTTCCCTCAGTCTCCTCTCTGTCTGTTTGTTTCATTCTTTCTCTCCCTCTCTGTCCCTTTCTCTCTATCTTGTTCTGCCTCCCTCCGTATCTGTCAATCTTGCTCATTTATGCTCTTTCTCTCTCTCTGTCTCTCTCTCTTTCTTTCTCTCTCTTTCTCTCTCTCTCTCTCACTCACACACACACACACACACACACACACTTGAGCATGCACACACACATATATCTCCTTCTCTGTCTTTCCCCGATCTCTGCCCACCCTGTCTTTTATCTGCTCCACTCTGGCTCTCTCTCTCTCTAGAAGTTAATCTTGTCTAATTCTGATTTGGCCATTCTCACCCCCTCTGCCCTCAATGAATCACCTTCTCACTCATTTACACCCTATTTTTGAATCTCAGTGTAATTACCCTTCGTTCCATCACTCTCTGCTTTGAGTTTCTTCCATTTCTTTTATGAAGTCCTTTTTTTTCTCTTTCTTCCTCTATCTTCTCCTTCAAATAGCATCTCTCTCTCTCTCTCTCTCACTCTCCACTACCCAACGCTGTACTCCAAGAGCACTGACTGGTTATTCACAGCATCTCAAATTCTTTTAGTTCACTTCTCAGGTTTTTTTTCCTTCCCTTTTTTTCTTCGTTTCTGTTATTTCCTCTCAGGTTCTTTTAGGCTACATGGTTTTCAAAGGGAACATCAATGAGGCTGAGGCAGAGCTCTCTGCTCCCTCTCGCTAAATATGTCAGTCTGCACTTTTCGAAGGAAATTAATCAAAGACAGAAGATGCTGGAAGGAGCGCTGCTTCTAAAGTTACATGAAAGCAGGTGCATGCTGAGCTAACCCATTGCCACCAAAAAAAAAGCCCAAAACAACAACAACAAAACAATCAAGGCAACAAACCGACTTGAACTGTCTAGACACAGATGAAGAAGGCCATCCCTACTCAGAGAAAACAGACTGTACTACAGAATAAATGTTTGTTGAAATAGACATTTGGTTAACAGGTGCATCTCTATCCTGCATCACCCACCAATTTGCACTTTAATGGCTTTAAAAGAGTAAACTGTCAAAATAGGCTGCAGTGTTGATACTGCCAAGAGCGTTCCTCTCATCCGTAGCGGCCTTTCATCAGCTGTCAGTGCAAACAATGGGCCGAGGATTGTTGTCGTCGTCTTTTAAGGCGCGGAGAACAGGAGAATGAGAATGAGAGTGAGAACGAAAGCCCTTGTATCGTTTCTCCATCTTGCTCTCGTATGTGGTTGACAAATGATTACATCAACCCCCATTATCTCAGAACTGACATTTTTGGAGCACATTAAATGTCTGCCTTTTTTTGCTTAATATGAATTCCCAGAAACTCAAACAGGAGAGAGAGGGTAGACAAAGCTCAGAGACTGGGGGCCCATCCTTCGTGGTCTGGCCGCATCTATTCCAGACTGTTCTGCGGCTTCAGCTGAGAAAACAAAGACGAGCGGGCCAAAGCAAGCAGTGGCTGCCTGCCCCTCGCTCACACTCCTGCTCTCTCTGACTGACAGCTACAGACTCCACCCATCGCCAATGGAAAATGTCAGACGGAGAATAAGAGGTGAAGGTGGAGGATATCTAAATTGGCCCTCCATGCTCATCTTTTAATCTATCTTTTTCTTCTCGCTCTTTCTAATGCATCTAACTTCTATACAGGACCAGAATAAATGTCACTTCAATACAGCGCCAAAAAGAGAGCACTGCATTTTATTTTTAAATCAGCATCTCTACGAGTATGACAACCATTCTATGCCAGTGTCTGTTAAAGCCAACACAAGCATTTTATTCTGTATAAAACACTTCTGTAATCAACGCTCTCCTCTCGCAATGTGACCAGTTGGATGGGAAAACACTGCTAGAAGTATGTCAAAGGTCATTATTGCCAGAGTGAAGAGTGAAGAAGAGATTTGTTTTATTCAAGCTCTGTAAAGACTCCATCATTTCTCTTATTTTGATGTCTTATCATTTTCTTTAAAATTATGCTTTAAAGAACAATATATTTAATTGGAAATTAGGAGCAATGATATCCAGACCCTTCTTTTTCAGGTACTTTAAAAATGGTTTTTTAAAAATACTTTAAAGTTGCACCTATTACTGACACGGGTTTAACTGCACAAATACAGCTCAGATAATCTCCACAAAAACCACTGACAACAGAATGAGATGCTTTGTAGCAGCTGCACTCCATGCCCAAAGCCATGGGAGGGGTACAAAAATGGGCACTAAGCCCCCTGCACTGGACTGTGGCGCAGTGGAACTGAGTTCTATGAAGTGGGGAAGCGGAGTGGTGTTCGCGATCCAGAACTAATCATCCAACATCAGTATCTGACCTCACTAATGCTCTTGAATGCATGGAATGCAGTCAGACCCTTCCAATATTCCAATATCTTGTATAGTCTTCCCAGAGGAGTAGAGGCAGTTACTGTACAGTAAAGAGAAAAAAACGTCCTAGTGCCCTCGATTTCAGAAAAAACAATGTATAAGTAGGTGTCTACACACTTTTGGACATGCAAATGTGAAAGTACATATATGTAAAAATATGACCATATTTAAATAGTTATTATGCTTATCATGAATTACTGATTAGGAAGTGGATTAGGAACAACATTAAGGTGGATTAGGAACAACATTAGGGTTAGGTTTTGTATTAGGATTGGGTTTAAGCTTTGAGTTAGGGTTAAGGTTAAAGTTAAGGTTAGCGCTAGATTTGATCAAATCTTTTTTACTTGACTTAAAGTTGCATTTAATGGACATTTAGTATCAAGTGTTCCACCAGACTAGCACTAACCTTAACTTCAGTAGCCAAAAGGAAATAGCTTTGCCCTTTTCATTAACAATGAAGCTTTTGGAACTTTTCAAAAAGCAAAAAGCACTTTAAAATTCAGATTCATTTTGTTGTTCCTGCCGTTGTAGGTTGGTGTCCTGTTGTGCTCGCTCTCTCTCTCTCTCTCTCTCTCTCTCTCTCTCTCTCTCTCTCTCTCTCTCTCTCTCTCTCTCTCCCTCTCTC
>JBBPDC010000007.1:6253867-6267243 GCA_037974485.1 Hemigrammopetersius urotaenia | reverse complement strand
ACACACACACACACACACACACACACACACACACACACACACACACACACACACACACACACACACACAGAAAGATGTTTAGTCCGCTCAATAACACTGAAGTACATTTGTGAAAGAACAAATGCTCTGATTAACTGCCGTTGTGTCGGTTTAACCACTTAAACCAAAGACTAAAGATTTTCTTAAACTTTAATAGAATTATTTTACCAAAATACCCCAGGAGGGTACTTTCCCGCTTTTACTCATTTCATGATTTCTACATTATTGTTATTCAAAACTCAATCAAATCAACACTGGGGGTGTAAAACGTCAAACAAGGCTGTTCGACATTTTTTACTGTGGTTGTGCCATATGTTGGACATGAGCTGTGTGAGAATGAAGTCAGAAAAAATGGACAGAAGGGGGTGGTGAAGAAAAGAGACTGAGGAAAAAAACCATCCACTCAGTGGTCACTCAGTACTTTTACTCATTTCATGATTTCTGTATTATTCTTATTCAAAACTCATTCAACAATATTTCAACATTGTTTTTGTCAATATTTCACTTATAAAGAGATAAATAATTATGTAACCGCAAGTTATACATTACTAGAACTATGAAGGCTTAATGTCATTAGAAAACTGGATAAGCTAGTAGAAACAGTTTAAAAACAGCCATTTTGAAATAAAATCTTTAAACAATCAGTCAGCTGAACGTCCTAGTTAACCATCGCACATGAATTTGACATCTATGCTTGTGTTGGTGTTTTATTTGTTTTGTCCTACTGTGCCATAATCTAATGATTTAGGTTATTAATGTTTCTCTCTATAGACAGAAACACAGATGCAAATGTAGGCTAAACAACACATCACAGATGATTTAACTGACCAATATATCTGTAATGTACGAAGAATGCTGGCGGCTTATACTGAAATAAGGAATTAAATAAAGTATAATGAAATCATTTACTATGTCACATGCAACATTATGTCATTCCTGAATTGCTTCATGCATCATTCTTGAATTAGGTTTCACGCAACTTGCAACCTGAACCTAGTTGTGTGAATGCTTTAACATGCAGATTAATATTTATGTTTTGTGTTTTTGAGGTTTAGAAATTGATGCGTTGGCCCACTTCAGGCAGCTTAGGAGACAAAACCAAACACGCAGTATAATTTTTTTCTGATCATAAAATCAGACAGATGTATAATTCAATTAATTTCCTCATTGATATTCTGCGAGACACTTACATTATATACGATTCAGTGTAATCCACAGGGTGCTGGGAGTGTTTCTATGCTTCACTGCACTTTGCAAGTAGTGGAGAATGCCAGTCCCATGAATGCGTAAAACAAATAAGAGCATGTGTCCTCATTCATGCACTTCAGTTCCTCATGCTGAGCCCACAGTTCCTCCAGTCACATGCCATGTCAGTTTATTAGGACTTCCTGTAAAGGCACAAACACAGGAAATAGTGTTAGATGGGGTCACTGGGGAGACAATAAAGACAGAGTTTGTCAGATGTTCTCGTCTACAGATGTTTCAACGGTGCATCCTGCATATTTAACCATGACCGTCATAACATACCATTATGTCATCCAGTAACATTCCTTTCTGAATCATGTCCATGCTCTGATTATCCCACAGGATATGTCACAGGTTTGAAAGGATATACCCAGTGTTTTTTTATTGTTCCTACTTCTCTGATCCTGAGAAAGTGGTAATGTCATGCTGATGTATTTCTTTACTGATGCAGGTTTATTGACACCTTGATTCGTTTAGGATTTTGACAGAAGAGCATACATGCATTAATAAACAGTATGAAAATTCTGGTTGCTAAAACATTTTGTGTACAAGCAGTTCTTTATATGGAGATCTGAAAGGGTTTGGCAGAAAAGTGTGTAGCTGCATGAAATACAAAACTTTGAAATTATTTTGTCATTTCATAAGACAAAAGATATTTGGGTTCTCTTTGAAACACTGGAATGGATAGACTAGAACTACCGTCCAGCTGTTCTCAGCACTGGAGCATAAAGAGACAGAACGCTGGGCGCTTCTGCCAGGAAGTCAAAACGGGCACAATGCGAAGGGCAGCGAGAAGGTGAGCGTATAATGAGCTATCCACCTGCTAACCCCCGAGACCAGCCACTGCTGACTGATTATAAGTTTGGGATAATTTACCCAACATTTCCAATTTGCTCAGAATGCACTTGGCAATTTGTGGCCAATTTCATTCCCTCCACCACCTCGCTGGCAGTGGATGCACCATGTTACAAATAAACCACTTTCTGTACATTTTCCTACACCAGTGCCCAGTTCTTTATGAGTTTAGAGCTGCAAAAAGAGTCTTAGGGTCCATTTCAGGTACAGCATTTAACAGCAATATAGAAAATGAGCAACACAAAAAGCTTTGGCTGAATTATAATGAAGTCTGACACGACGCATCTAACAGAATACTTGAATGGCTTTATTATTAATTCAAAACAAATAAAAATGCAAAGAACATAATTTCAATTACAAAAATATCCCATTAACTTAAAAGCCATTTTTTCAGCTACACAACCACAAGGCACAAAGTCCCCAAAGTAGCTCCAATACTTTCAAAATGCCAGCGCTCAGGCCCAAATTGGACCAATTATTTCACAAGCCAGCTAACCTTTCCTCTCTCCACAAATGTTTCACCATTTCTCCCTCATAGCTCACAGGGGGAGGCAGTAATGCGTGATGTTGCACTTATGTTGGCCTCTAAAAGGTTCAGAAAAAGCCTACTGCTCTGGGACATAGCACACTAATTTCAGTCCTTAGCTTAACTTCACTTAAGACTGTTCTTACAAAATAACCGACCGCTTGACAAATATTAATGTTATTTCTTATCTGGTTTTAACACAGCTGTCTCAGTGGTAGTGAATGACCTTACTCTCAGCCCTGTTGATCATGATCTCTTGATTAAAAGATTGGAGGCTACCAGCCTTGGATTTGCCACATTCTGGCGTTTTATGGGCTACAACTTGTTTTCAATTTTTGGTCCAGGTCAGGTGAAGATCAAACAAAATTCCGAATTGAAAATTGCCAGTCAGTGTCTATTTAGAAAGTAATTGGCAATTCAGAAAGAAATGAACTTTGTTTTGATCTCCAGATTAACAAAGTGAAACTGGTAAATATAAACAGTAGATTTGAACTTTAGCAGGCCAGCTTCTTTTTGACTAGAGGGAAATTTTATCTCTTTTTAGCTCTGAAGCTAACTTACATACCACATACTTGTATAAATGGCTGCAGAGAAGACATTAAAGAAAATGAAAACTGTCTTTGATATCAAATGAAAGTCAAATAATATGAGTCTCAAGTCTCTGGGTGTAAGTCAAAGTTGAGTTTCTGCCTGGATAAGAGTTTTATCTTGAGTCAATGGAGGAGTCTGAGTTAAGTCTCGAGTCCATGAGTGTGAGTCTGAATTGAGTCTCAAGTCTCTAGGGTTAGGTCTGGGTTGAGTATTCAGTCTCTGGGTGCCAGTCCAAGTTTTAAATAACATTATTAACCACAGGCTAATTGTATACAAATATTCAGGCTACAAAGCTGTGAAGAAATATGTAGCTTCAAAAACACACAGTAATGTGGTGTTTATTGGAAAGAGGTAGAACAATTTGACACATATTGATTGGGTTGTTTTTTTTTTTTTTGCAAGCGCGTGTAATAGCCAGTCAGGGAATAGAGCAGGCCTTTCCAGACTTGTGTGGCTTCTTTTGGTTCTCAAAGAGGCTACAGTTTCATATTTTCAGGTTTCAGTGGAAATAGAGAGTCCTGTCTTAACAGTGGAGTGGTTTACCAACAAAGGGAAAATAAACAACAAGAAAATTATATGCTTATCTAAGTGCGATAATGGCTATATATGGTTAAGATGAAGCTACACATATTTTGGGGATTATACAAAAAATGATGATTTGTGCAGAGAAATCTCCTGTTCCAGTCCTGGAAACAAAGAAAGTTCTTTAATGTCTTTATTTTGTCTTCAGGGGAAAAAAAAACAATTTTGAGTCTCAAATAGAAGAGTACACAGACAGCCAGATGTTTTGGCCAAGAGTTTAATTTTATATTTCGCCTCCTGTGGAGGGAAGCTCGTCTGTGGAGCGGAGAGGTTCAGCACGTGTTCCATGCCCTCTCCGTCTCCTGTCTAGTCTTTCTTATGCCTTGTGTCAAATTGTTTCCAGCTCACACAACAAAGCTCCACTCGCATCTGAAAATCAAACAAGCACCTGGCCTCTAACAGGAAATCTCTCTTAAATCCATATAAGAGCTTCCCTGGCTCCCTGCATGTCTCCTCAGGAAGAGCAAGCAAATCACATGCAGCACCTGTCCAAGAGCATACAGAACGCTAATCTGCTCTGCCACCTCAATCACGCCATCCTGCTCGACTGGGCTGGGTTAGCCCAATGGGAAATGCAAGAATAGTACAATGAAAAATGACAGGCTCAATAACATTAAAGGTAGATTGAAACAAGGCTGGAGATACAAAAGCTACTACGTTTTTAGCCTCCTCCGTACTCCCCAGACTAATAGTCAAGTTTATGAGGAGCAGTCACAACTCTGGCCAAAGAGAGAGCTATTTAGAATAACCAGTCCTTCATTTTAACAATGGCACACAAGAGAGAGTGATGCAGAAAGAGACTGGGTCAGAAACATATTCCAAACAGCAATATGCTAATAACAACATTCCACATATGAAGGTATTTCATCATAAAACAAACATTTGGGAAGAGGACCATCTGAATCAACTTATTTGAAGCTGACATGCAATAAATTTCCATCTCTGCCTTCTGTTTCCTGTGACGAAGTTTTACTTGTTTTTTTATTTGGGTTGTGTTTCATTCTGTGACATGCTACCTTATTCCTTATGCTACATCTTCTACATGCATTAGGTATTGTATGTGTGGTGGCAAAAATCAACAATGCAGTGAAATATGTACTTTTAATATTTTTAATAATTTTTTTGGAAGCAAGTACTTCAGTACTCTTTTACTTAAGTGAAATTTGACTGTATGACATTCACTTATATCTGTATTTACTAGTATCTGTAATTTCACTTAAGTAATGAAGTTAGATACTTTGTCCGCCTCTGGTGGTGTTCATGCACTCACAGTCCTTCCCAGTTAAATGACACCACTTTACTGGTTGACCTGTTCTCAACCACCCACTATGCTCTCCGAAAGGTGTCTTCTAACAGTGCTTACTTTAAAAAGTGCGAGTCATTTTCAGGCTTGTGAAAAACACAGGATGACTGCAGGCAATCAAAAGCAACCCCTCCCCTCGTCCATTCCCTCCACCGATTCTCTTCCAAATTAATTTGTGTCAAAAATTAATACAACATTATTTAAAATTGCTGGGGATTTAATCAAAACCATAATTTGCAAATTATAAATTGAGCTGTGTAAACTAGTGAGGGGCGCTCCAGGTCTCCTCAGCGAGTCAAATCAATTGGCTCAGCTCACCAATGACAGCCAGGACTTTCAGCTTGCTCTTCACTGAATCTTGATCCTGATACTATCTATCTTTATTTTTCAGTACAATCTTGGTCTAATTTTGAATTAATAAATACATAACGATTGCTAAAAATATATTTCACTTCATGTGTTGACCATATAATGTAGTACTGTGCTTTAGCGTTATGTTCATGACACTTTTCACTCAATATTACATAATATGTGATAATATAAATATCATTTTTAACAAAAAACTCCTTACTATTTTGACTAGATTTTAGATTTTGATAAGCAGTTTCCTGAGAGTGTAGTGATAGTGATAGTTTCCTGATAGTGGTGTGAATGGTATATTGAACAAGATAATATACAATGTAAGTGCAGGGAGTTTTATTAGGAATAAACCCAGGATTGTAACCAAAGAAGACAAATAAACCAGTCATGAGAAAAAGCAGAAAGTAACTCAAAAGCAACTGGTTTAAGATTATTTTAGTTATAATGAATTATGGTATTTGCATTTATTTTGATAATCCTTAATTTGAGCACATTCCCAACATTTATCTAAAAGAGTGAATTAGTGCAGACACTTAATTGTTATGAACGCTCAGAAATAATGTCATGTTATCACATATTTTGTTAAATGTAAAACTCAAAAACACACTTCATTATATGTTCAGCATCTGTTGCGAGTGGAAAACACTCTACATGTGAGTAGGCTTTGTGCATCTGTATGCACAAAACAAAGCCAAACCACAAGAATAATTTAAATTAGATAAATAAATAAATGAATTAAACAACAAATTACAAATAGACCAGGGCTGACAGGGATGGGTGCTGAATAAAATTTCACCTGCGGCGCCAAATATGTCAGGGCTGCAACTGCAGACAAGAGCTCGGTAACAGGGAGCGCGCTGAGAATGCAAAACGGTCTTCAGTGGCACTTCTGCTTGTTTGTAGGGCTCTGAGGCGTCTGCTCCGGCAGTCTGAACAATGCTGAACTCTTCTAAAAACAAGCGGCTCCTTCAACCTTAATCCTCTGAATTTTCATAAATTGAGCAGAACCTATCAGTAATCCTCAGGAGTATCCTGAGGACATGCACACACACGAACAAGTAAACAAATAGGATAGGCCCGCAATAAAGCGCCAGGCAAAAACTAATGCTTATGAGTGAAATAGTTACTCGGAGACACACTTAAAGTCCAGTAGTGCTTTACTTCTCCGGCTTTGGCACAGAGAGTTTGCACATCTCTGAAAGTTGCACGGCATCCAGCATCATTATCTCTTCCAAACAGATGCCTCGCTCGTGGCTGTCTGATGGGCACATGCTAGGCCCATGGCTGCAGGTGGGCTGTCCAGCTGTGTCCAAAGTCATCGAATCGCTCCAACTGGATGCGGACGCTGCTTTTAAGCGATTGCTTATCTTTGAAATAAACAGTGATTATGGAATCAGAAGACAAAACACAACAACGAAAGTGTATTCAGTTTTTCTGTTCAAAGACGTAGGATTCAATATGGATCCATGCAGCGTCTCCATTTTTCACTTCTTTTTTCCTGAACCGTAATCAAAAGCCAGGCTGAGGAACAGCAGAGGAACCACAAATGCATTTATAATCTTGAGCTGGAGCTTCATCCAAACACCGGATAGGATAATTAGACTGTCTGTGAAGTATCTTCAAGAACACAACCAATTACCCCGACATGGACAGGGAGGCGGGGAGGACCATGATTAGCGAGCATAGGACAACATAGAAATCAGACAAAAACATGAGACTAATCAAGGGCTGGAATCACAGTGGTGTGTCGTCTGTGCTTCTCCGTGAGTGGCCTCTACAAGCACACAATCAGAGCCACATTAAGGCCAGGCCCAACGTCTGGAGCACGGCTCGCTCTTGCTGTACCCCACCACAGCTAATTTGGGCTGCAAACAAACAGCTGAGCTCCCAGATGCTATGGGATTTTTTTCCCTCTTCTTCTTCCATCAGAGATGTTCTTAGCTTGACTACTGTTTATCATTATGGGGGGAAACAATGCAGAGCTCTCCTCAAATCAAGGGTCAGAAAGTCAGGACAGCATATCATTTAGGGCAGTATATTAATTCAACAGAAAAAAATATTCTGGCTAAATCGTAAACTCTGCCCAGCCCTGCACATCTCATATTACAGCCCTTCAGCAGACATGCAGCTCTGAATTAAATGGATTGTTCTGTAGACCCGGTATGAGGAGGTAGAGGGAGTTAATACCAGAATCTTTTATAAGAAGTATTGCCTAATAATATTCCCTTAACAGGACTTCTATAGAAAACGGGTTTTCTATTGTCAAATAAGCCTCCTCAGGATACCACACTGCGAGTAATTTCATGTCCGGTCACACTGGAACACCTGCCGATTTGAAGCAATTCTGGCAGCCAAAGTGAGACAGAGAGTGAGAGAGAGAGAGAGAGAGAGAGTGAGAGAGAGAGAGAGCGAGAGAGAGAAAGAAAGAGTGAGTGAGTGAGAGAGAGAGATAGAAAGAGAGAGAGAGAGGGAGAGGGAGAGAGAGAGAGAGAGGGAGAGAGACAGAGAGAGAGAGAGAGAGAGAGAGAGAGAGAGAGAGAGAGAGAGAGAGAGAGAGAGAGAGAGAGAGAGAGAGAGATAAATATATAATGGTCTCCCCCACATATTTGGCATGGCTCCTAGTGGAAGTCTGAAGTCAATTTTTGAGTTCCGCAATGTAAATCATTAGCCTTGGACAGTTTGGACTTTTGGACAATGTGGACTTTGGACACAAAGTCTATGGCAATTATTTTTCTTATAGATTGTTTCACATTATGTGAACATTCTTCTCCATTGAGCAGAAGAAAACAGACCTTGCCTGCTCCAGAGATTGCTGGCTCAGATAAGTGCGGGAGGGAAAGTGTTGCATCTTTGTCTTCATGCCTGTGGGCCATGGGGCTTTGTTCGGCGTGCCCTCCACTTCCTCCTTCATTTCCCAGACAGGCCTCTGCTCCCCTCCGCCCTGCTCCTGTCCTACATTCACACACCCTCCACTCTCTCAATTATGACTGACTGTGAACGTGGCCTAAACCATCTGGTCGAGGGAAGTGTGTGTGTGGGGGTGTTTGTATATGAGTGGTGGGGGGGAATAAGTCGACTGCCCCGGGGAGGTCTGAGGTTACATAGTTCTTGAAGCAGACTGTTAGAATTGGCTTAGTTCTAACGTGTGCTTATAAAATGTGTTCTACTCGCTGAAAAAGAGAAAATAATAGGGCTTTGAGGCTGAAAAGTCCATATGATGGTTAGAATGAACATGAGAGGGGGAAAAGGGAAGGCGCTTGAAACAGCTGGAAGGAGATGGCTGAGACAGGTGCAGATTGAACATGGAAAACGAACTTCCAGCCAAAATGGAACAAGGCCTTTTTTCATGCACTTAATGGCCCAAGGGTGCACTGGAGTCTATCTGTAAATGGAGGATGCAAGCCTTTGGGTGTTCTGATGATTTTATACTGTATTACACATACAGTATGTAATCTTAAACACTGGAACCCTCAAGGTAGCCTTCAATTCCTATACTTGGGGCACATCTGTACCATATTTATTGCACCTATATTCTTTAAAAGGTGACTACCATCTAACTTACATCTTGTGTTTTAAAATAGCAAACATACGTCTTTCTTTCTTTCTTATTTAAGTTACACAACTTAGGGACCATGCTGTACCTTTGAGGATACATTCTCAAATTCATGATGTGAAGGAAAACACTCTATATCGCAGTAGAGTAGGTGCTGTGAGTTCCCTGAATTAGTTAGCATTCGCACGGCTTTTGATCAAACAGACATTGCATCTGTCTCATGGTTCAGTCTGAAATTCTGACAGTGGTGTCTGATTCACCCTTCAAATCTGATTTTAATATGAAAGTATGCTCTTGACATGACAAGCAAGCAAGCCAGAGCTCTGGATAGAAGTCCTGCTAAGGCCTGTGGATGCTTTTCAAATGTTCCAGCCAGACAGGTATGCAGACAATGAGGTTATTCACAGTGGGCACCAACAGAAAATGGCACAGGCTTCTGCAGTGTTGCAGAACTGACAAACTCTTACTTTACCGCAAGGTACAGGAGGCCAGCAAAATTAGACAGGGACCTATTTAACATGCCAGCCTCTGTGTTTACATAATGGGTGAATGTAAGTTTGCTCACACTCTAATTAGCTTTAATTTTATTTATGTTTTTTCCCAAATGAAATATCCTGTGCGAGATGAATGAGTGAATGCATGAGTTAAAAACAGGACTCTATGTAACCGAATACCTTGCAAATGCCTTACAGTGTATGACAAACACATAGCCAGGCAGTTATCACTGGTCTAAAATAACACATTATACGTCCTTGTTAGTCGACCTTGGGAAGCTATGTGACGGCTCGGCCCGTGCTGCGTAAATCAGGGCTAATTGCCAGTCCGTGGCTCTCGATCTCTTTGAAGTGCCCTGCTACCAGCAGAAGATAAGCTATTTTGACTGATGATTGTCAGTCGTGTCCTTGCGGTTCCGCAGGTGGGTGAATTCCAGACTCCCTCTGGTATGGGGTTGGCTGGGTTATGGGGTTAGTAGGCTGACACTCGGCATACATACGGTGCCAACAGATGCTAATTTGGTCCAGGGAGCTAGGTAAAGTAGGACTGAGGACCACTCCGAAGCAGCACGGCCTTCCATTGGCTGCCATCTCTATTTACAGGAGGGACTGCAAGGCATTCCTAAAGGCTGGATGGAAGACTTTTTTAGAACGAATGAAATCCTTGGCGAATGAATCAAGCTAATCGACCTCCATAGGCTCATTTTTAGTTATGTTAGTATTTTTAAATGTTAAGTATGAGCCAAACCAGCTTCTCCCAATTCTTTATCATTTCCTTTATCACATCACCTCTTGCTTCTCTCATTAAGGTTGCAGAAAGATTGCTTTACCTGAAAAATTATCCGGATGTGAACTGCAAGGGTAGTTAAATGAGTTTAATTTTTTTTTTTCTTAAGTACTTGAATGTGTTAAATATTTCACAATGAACATGACGGCTTTTGTGGCATATAACAGCAGTTTCTTCTGAAAGGCCGGGGTGAATTATGAAAAATGGAAAAGAGGAAATTCTAAGTATAATGGCCCTACTGTGTCGTTTTATTAAAAGAGCTTTCTAAAGGAGCCCAGAGATTTTTTTTTCTTTTGCAGAGATCATAATGATCATTAATAGCTCTCTATGACCCTCAGATTAAAAGTTATGTTTCAGCAGGGTCGATAATTTAATAATCGCAAAGCTCTTGAATTGTACATATGTTGAATATAGTCCTGGATGTAGATGTACAGTATATTTATAATGTCAATGTAAATGTCACATGCTGTATTATTAGTGTCAGCTCTAATCCACAGGTATAAAGCACCTGCTTCAGTGCAATGCATATTTGTTCAGTAACTACTTGTTGCCATTTTTCATCAAGTATCCACAGGTGCTTAGACAATAAAGACTATGATCTATTGTAGAATCCTCTTTTTTTCTTTATTTATTTTCAGGAAGCAAGGAGCAGATGTTCCTCAATTGTTTCTTACATACACTAAGTCTCCAGCTCTGAATTAGAGGCCTCTCTCAGGCCCCTAATTGGGCAATGCTTTCAGCACGTCACATAAACTTTCATTACCGGGGCCCCATGGTCTGGGGGCAACCCACTTCTGAGCTCAATTAAAATCATTATGACCTTGAATTGGTCAAAGAATACAGGCCCGCCGTGGAAGTCCAGGGCAGAGGCAGCCCAGGAGATTCGATTAGGAAAGGGGCGGCTGGGAAACGCGATATGCTATAATGCGCTGTTCCATTGCAAGGAGAAAGGGACATGCCCTGTGAAGAATCGGACGATTCAGCATCGTAAATTACAATTATTTTCACCAGAAAGGTTGGAGCGAGCCACTTAGCATCTATCAGTCTGTCCATATGGCGAGGAGATTATCTGGTGCCGCCTTTTTTTTTTACCTCCCTATCTCTGTCTGGGGCTGGGTTCTGGAGAAATTGCACTATAGTAGGTGAGGAGAAGACACAGCTAAAGCCACGGGGAGGCAGCTGTAGGTTTGACATAAATCACATAGCTGCTTTAAAGCATCCTCAGCCAGCCTCCCCAAGCTGCTTCTCTTCACAAGCCGTACAAGAAGGGAGGTTTCCGTTTTGTTTGGCTAAGGCTGTAGCCAGGGTCACGGCCCTTCTTCTTCTCACGTCCTTCCTCATCCTCCCCGGTGCGAGATGTTGAGAATTCCTCTCTGTTTTTCCAGCAGAACTGCATTTGTGCTTTCTACAAATCAGGATCAGAAGGCGCCAGGAAAAAGCTTCCACTGTTACCAATGAAATGCGTGAAATACTGCACAACAAAAGTGGTCATGTTTGTGGACGACAATGCCGGGAGTTATTTGAGGTCCACTACTAAGTGTGCAAGACAGCAGCCAGGATGTTACCGTAGAAACCAACGTGGTTCTGATTTCATCTTAGTGTTCCTTTTGGCAGTCCATCACTTGCAGTTGGGCCAGACAATTTTTTTTATATACATTTGTCAAGTTCTGTTGAAATTCCCATCAGTACTAGCCCTCGTTGTAGTCCAATTTGGAAAATAAAAATATCTTAACAGGAAACACATTTTAGGGTTTCTGGAAATGACATTACTTGGCCTTTTTTTGTGTGACATCCAAAACTTGATATGTCAGACTGCCTGTGCAGTTTACAGGCAAAAATGTCTGAGCTTTGGAAGTGGTTTCTCGTGCACTTCTGCTGGTTTGGAGATGCCGCCAATGGTTTTCTGTGAGTGCTTTGGCTTGTTCTCTTGCATAGGTAATTATGGATGAAAAAACCTGATGGTGCTAGCTAAATCCCACTTGAGCCCTACAACACATGCTCATGCAAGTTCCAGAGCCAATGCTTGCACCAGGTTTTGTAATTTGCGATCAGTCAAGGCGTCCAAGTCTTAATTCAATCCCAGCCAGACTCAATTGGCAACTTATCCTTTTCCAGACGTGTATAGTCTGAAAAAAAAAATGACACAGCAAAGATCTGCATGAGCCACGGAAGAGCCTTGTAAGAGGATATGGGACAAAACGTGCATCACGACACGTCTCTGGAGTTTTTCTCTCTTCCATAGTAAAAAGAAAACGGGAAAGAATTGAAATATGGTGGAAAGCCTTTAAAGCTTTTCAGTTATGAGTTCTGCGGGCAGAAATCAGCCGGCACAGGCCCAGTGATACACACTCTCACAACCATACAAACGTCACTTTGTCTAATGTGACCAGAAACCAGCCCTTAGGCTTCCAGACATTCCTCCTGTAGATCCCAGCAGCATGAATGTTGTTTCTGCAGCAGAACCAAATACAGAGAAAAGGGAACCTGCTGGCAACTGATATTCCTATAAGAATCAATCCCAGCCCCTGCAAGACAAAGCGATGCTTGCTTTTATTTAGTTTGCCCAACCTAATAGGATAACAGGATAATTAGACTGCTAGAACAATAAAAAAAACAAAACAACAAACACATCCACAGTCTATGTGCAGACTGAACAAAGTGCCTGGAGCTGCCACTTATCAGAAGCATTTTTCACAGCCTGACTGCTGTGAATTAACAGGGTCATACATTTATGCAAGTCATCTGATGGAGAGTTGACTGCCTCCAGTACAGATGTCTACCTGAGGCTGAACAGATGTTACTTTAAATATTCACACAGGCAGTCAGCAGACACCTATTAAAACTATACCATCCTGACCGGAAGTCTGATAAATGTCAGGCTCCTTGGGGTGCTGACCTGAAGTCCTCAGAACACGCAGGCAGCTGTCACCAAAAAAGCCCACCAAAGACTCCACTTCCTCAGACGCCTGAAGAATGCTGGGGTGTCCACCACTGTCCTCACCAGCTTCTACAGGTGTGCAGTGGAGTCCATCCTCACAGGA
>JBBPDC010000007.1:6235507-6248129 GCA_037974485.1 Hemigrammopetersius urotaenia | reverse complement strand
CACACACACACACACACACACACACACACACACACACACACACACACACACACACACACACACACTCACACACACAGAGTCCAGTATTTGCTTCCCACACATCAGTGAGACTTGGGTGTCCTTGACCTTGTTGTCAGTTCACCAGTTATCCTTCTTTATACAACTTTTGGTAGGTAACCAAGCACTGCATACTGGGAACAACCTACAAGACCTGGAGATGCTCTAATCTAGTCCTCTAGCCATCACAGTTGGGCCCTTATCACAGTCACTCAGATCCTTACATTTGTCAATTTTGTCTTCATTCACACAGCAATTTCAAGAACTGACCGTTCACTGGCTGCCGTTGCAAATAATCAGTGGTATCCATTCTACCTGTTAGTGGTTTTCATGTTTTGGTTGATCGGTGAAGATGAAACAAATATCAAGACATTTTTCCAAAAGAGAAGAAAGAATACATATATTTTTGTGGACATGTTTTGGTGAAATGATCTCTTTTGTATGTTTAGCAACTGTCATGTATAAAAACTTTTTAGACCTAAAAACATCATATTTTGCTTCTTTTTTCACCCCAGCACAATTTTCTACTCGGCCACACATCTGTAATAGTGCTCCCCTCAGAGAGTTCAGCTTCTGAATCTCGCAGTCATCCAATTTACTCTTTGTGCTCTTTTTTCCTGATGTCACTGTAAATGCTGCCATTATCTCTGCTCTACACTGTCAACGTTGCGTCCATAACCAACACACACGCCCACAGAGTGGAGGCCATTAGGCCGGCAGCGAATGAAAACATCCAGACGTTTCTCAGAAAATTGCTCTCGCTGTAGGTAGGATGCAGTTTTATTGTTTTTATTGAGCCAATGGAACGTGGTAAACATTGCTCGATTTCATCAGAATATGATTTTTAAAGAATGGAGTTTATCCACCCGCTTTCTTTTGTAAGACAAAGTAGACATTAAATCTTACTTCCATCTGCACCCCATGAAAAGCTATGATAATATATGAAAGTCTAAAATGTTAATGCAGCAAATTAGTCATCCATAATAAAGCTTTAAACATTTTCTTGTCAGTCTCCCACTCATGTTCTCCTGCTGTCTATTTCTTCACATCCCACTTCATGGAGTACTGCATGCTCTGAATACTCTTGCTCTAATATGACTTTCTTGCACATGTTAGTCAAACATCAGAAAGTCTTCTTTGACTATCGCCATCCATGATACACCTGCAGATCTCACATTAGCTGTAGTTACATGAACAATATTTCTTCGACCATTCTGATTCGAAATTCCTACTTAAATGTTGACATGGATGCTAAAGTGAAACGATAAGATGCATGTTTATAACTCATTTTATCTGACATACACCTGTTGATACAAAAACAGGCTGTTGAATGGATTCATAGCACCGTGGAACTGAAAACCATATGGATTGGAACAACTTGTGATTTCGAAATTTCCAGTCTTTTTTTCATTTGGTAAGTGGTTCAGTGGAAACCAGCTTCATTCACCATTTCAAACTGTTTGAACCACTCAAGATTTTGATCTTTTTGATCATCAAGGCAATCAACTTTTAAATTGTTTAAGATCTCCAACCATAAAAATATGTATGCCACAGAACCGTTTTGTTTGTCTATTAAAAATGATGATTTTATCTCTGGCTCTGGTGCTGCTTATGTTCTTGCTATTCTGTCCTCATTCACATCACTTCATGCATGTAACATCTGCACTAGAAGCACACACATATCTACTACACTCTTTTCTCATCCTATAGGTCTGCATATGACTATAGGGTGAATATGGCTAGAAGTTTTACAGTGCTATTTGAGACCGGGCTAAACAGGTGAAGGTTAAACTACTGAAGAGCTGAGTGACTTTGTACATAGTGTCAGTCTTTCAGCCCTGTTGGAGCAACCCAGTCGAATATTATTTTAAAGTGAAAACATCAGGAGAAACCACAGCTCAACCCTACAGGACACCCTGCATTAGATATAACATATGTGCTGGAGAAACAGAAAGGACCATAAAAAGACAACAGCGAGGTCTTTCGTATCACCAGTGTGTTTTCCTTAAGTATCAGTATTTGTTGCAAGTAGTTCCAAAGACACGCTTACATCTTTGGAGCCTCTGATGCTGTCTTTGTAGTGAATGCTTTAGAACATCCCCCCTTTGTGGGACTTTTATACAGAGCGCCCTTTTCTAGAACATTATGTTTCTTAACCTATGTTGAATACAGTTTTGTGCACCAGCTACAATTTTCTTGGATTTTTCCCAATTTCCTGTTAAATTTTGTCATCTCCAGTTCTGCCCACTAGTGTATATTCCCCCATCATACAATAAACACAATATCACAATATGTGTGCTCTCTTCGAGTCACGTAAGGCCAGCAAACGAAGCTTTTTAAACTGCTCCTGACACAACATAATTAGACAGGTTATCACTCTTTACAACAATAATGTAAAGAGTGATAATGTAAAGAGTGGGAGGCAAAATCCAATTGTGCCTCCCAGCTGCAGATGGTTCAGACATCAACAGGAATTGAACTCACAGCTTGAATCTCTCAGTGATAGGACCAGTGCCTAAACAGTTTCAGCACTCAGGAGCACCAGCTACACCATGTATATTAATTCTGTGTCTCATAATATGACACAATATCAAATGTACTCAGGTAGAAATCAAATTAAATTGGAATTAAACATCACTGTGTATTATGCTATTGGGAGCAATGAAATTTGATTCAAAATTGGTTGATAAATTGACAGTCCAGTGAAGTTTTGGCCAAATTTTGATCTGATATCAAAGTTGAGGGACCCATTGGGATAATCTAATGAGCGTTATTAATGTCCTCATTTTGTATAATGAGCTTTAGAAGTGCACACACACACACACACACACACCAACTCCAAGCTCATTCCTGAGGTGTAACCCGACCCTCTCCCCGAGCTCTTTTTGCAGTGCTGCCAAATACAACACACAACGTTCGGCTGCCAAATAGCGCGGTAGGACAGCCCTCCTGATCCTCCTGCTATCCTCCACAGCCTATCTATCAAACACACCCTGTCTCGCCATGACACTGAACAAAGGCCCAGGCAGTATGTCCCTCTGAAACAGCTCAGACATAATAGAAGGTGATTACCCCTCTAATTCCATTCATGTTCTCTGCTATATTGGCATATTACAATGCTCCTCACTCAGGTGAAGGCACTTTATCAGTTAATCGTGGCACAGGGGGGGAGAGATTTCTCCCCATTTCCCATCCCATTTTTCATTACCACTGGAGAGTTCTCCTGGACCCTCTTGCCCCTCATATCCTCCTCCACTGGCCCGGTCTCAATGATATGTGGAACAAAAAAAAAAGATATATGTCTGTGGAAAATGGACTCCCATTTACTGATAGTTATCAGGATTACTGTATTCATTAAACTCGGTGCAAGCAAAGGTTGCTGCTGTTTGCGGAAGATGACCCATTCACTGGCCAAGCCTTATCCTTGACTAATGTCAGTTATAATCTGAAGCGCAACATGACAATAGGACATCCACATCACCAGGGAGGGAGAAACAGACAGCAGACAACAAAGAAGAAGGGGGTCTGTCTGAGCCTCCGATGTTAATTCATTTTCAAAAGAAAACGAAGGAAGAAAAAGGAAAAGAGGGACAGAATATGACAGGGGGAGGAATGTGGATCAGTGGCAGGATTTGTCTTATGTTTGCCTGATCTCTTCCCAAAGCGTTCCTCCTTATCGTTCGACTGAAGAGAGAAACCGAGTTTCTATGGGGCGCGGGGGGGTATTCATTATTAAATTCTTCTCCCCCTCTTTTCCTGAGGAGGAAGACGGGGGGTGGGGTGGATCTGTGAAGTGCATCCTGTTAACTATATTGACACAGCCAGAGAACCGGGCGCATTCTGTATCCTTTTGATGGAGACTTAAGCAGGAAAGAATTCCCGAGGGCTCCATCAATTAGAACCGCAGCTAATCTTGGGAAGCGGGAGAGAGGGAGCGCCCTGTCGACTCTGACGTATGGGTTGCCATTACCTCAATCTCTTCCTGTTTGAATAAATTCTCATTACAGAGCAGCGGGGATGACAGTTATTTGTCAACTGTCTTTTGATTATTTGACAGTCGTCATTTTAAAACCAATAACATGTAGTTCATATTCAGCATGACTGTACTTTGGCAAAGGGGAATTGCCTGAAAATGCCTAGAGTTTAAATGATTCGAAGATATGAATGTATTCAAATCACATTTTTTTTGTTTTCCGCAAATGCCATCAATCAGCCAAAGACGTGTTTGATGTCCAAAGACTTGAAGATATGAAGATATGAGGTATGAAGATATGAGGAAAATGAAGATAACATGAAAAATCAAAAGTTGGAAGAGAAAAAAATGTATACCATTGATAAAACAGTAGTAACATCGGTCTTCAAACCTAATTTGACTCTATAATAATGTCCCTTTTTGTATGACAGTATAACAGTAGTTTTAAAATCACATAAGCAAGTCTACTGCTACCTTATTGACTTCATTAGCCTCAAAGCTCATAGCTGTATTTGGACATTTTTTGATACGCTATCATTTAAAATATCACTTTTATGCTGGAATAGCTGTTTAATGTAAGTGGGTGAATACAGTGATATCACCAGACCTGCTTGGTCAGTTTCCTGCATTCGGACCGCTGTGCTGTCTCAGCGCTGGCAAGGTGTGCTGGTCCTGTCTGTGACCTGCCAGTTCTGGAGTCCAGTCAAGGTGAAGCACACGCCATGAGCTCCCAATTAACCCCATACACTGGCCAATCCCATCTCAACCATCTATCATGCCATTCCTGCTAAAACTGCTTAATAAAATGATTAAATAATCATTTTCATCAGCTCTGTTTTAATGGAACCATATATCCTCATTAACTTGGACCTCAGCAGCCACGCCAAGATATGTATAGCCATAGGCAAGACAGGAGGCAAGTGAAGGATCAAATAGCGTTTGACATTTCACTCCAAACCTGATCCAGCAGTTTGCATTAGGATTGCTTTAGGTTTATTTATCTCTTATTTTATAGACTCATATTTTTGTTATAAATGTTGTCAGACTACAGTCATGCTCAGGAAAGATTGTGCCGGGTTGTGCTGAGCATTTTATCAGGTTCATTCGGGTTTGGACAGTTTTTTCCAAATACATTCAAAATCAAGACAAACCTCATATGGGTCTGAACAGAATTTCATGAGCCTGCAACCAAGTTTGGACAATATGTTGAGATAACTCCAAGGTTGGACAGAGGTTGAGTTCATTTGTAACTTCATTCTATAGTTGGACTGGAACAGAATATTGTCAGGCAAAGTTGAGGTTGGCTACAGCCTAGAATTTGATTGTTCTTCATTACATTTTGATCAGTGTTCAGTTAGGTTTCAGTAAGGTTCAGACAGAATTTTTTGGATTACTGAAAAAAAATTCAGATGAGAATTTTGTTGTGCCACATTTGAGCATTTTTGGGGGATAAGGTTGGGGATGAACAGACTTTTGTTGGGTTTCAGCAGCAAATCTCTGCGCTGTGATTCAAGAAGGGTCAGAATGTTCTTAGACATGCTTCTTGCTATACTCTCAGTTCAAAATTTCAGGGCAGATTTAAGCTCAAAAAGCATGCAAGATGCTGAAAGAAAAGGAGAGGGGGTCACAATGGGCCGTGATGAAATGCAATTGACAGAAATATGGGTGGCGTGAGAGCAAGATGAGAAAAAGAGGGAGAATGAGTTTGCCTTTGATTTGGAATGTGTGGCAAAAGCTGTCAGACGTGACCTGTTTAAAGCCAGTCTTATGGGTGGATGGGCTTGGATATATGCAGCGGAGTGGAGCTCAGGTCAACATTCATCTATGCTTCAACACACTCACAGCCTTACAGGACTGCCATGACCCTTTGTTTGTCTTTAATAATTTAGAGGAGAACACAAGTCAGAGGGACTGCAGGTTATGCAGTCATTCAGAGAGGGGGCTTGTTGAAGAGATGTTGAAGAGCCCTGGGCTTGGTTGTATGGGCTAGACACACACACACACACACACACACACACGCACACACTATAGAGCACTAACTGACCTCAGCCAGCTCCTCATCATCTTGCTGCTGGCTGGCATTAATGCTTAATTGATGTCACAGAGGCACTGCTGATCAAAGGCTTTTTATTCATCCTCCAGTGAAATGGGCTCCATTGCTCCACCACAAGCAGAGCCTGCAGAAAGGGAATGGGAAAGTAGTGTGCAGTGAGCATGTGTGTGCGTCTTTACGGCGTGCGTTCTTGCATGTGTGTGTGCATGTACAAGGGGTATTTTTTGTTAGCCATCCATCCAAGCACAAATGCCCCCTCTTCCTGGCAATTATCCCCCTCCCGCTCAGCCCCTTCCATTTAGGTGCCACCCCACTCACCAGTGTGGAGAGCTGCCACGCTGACAAACCTCGGCCTAGATTAGAGCCAATCTTATTTGTGTCAGTGGGTGCTCAATTTCCTCTCCATCATGCCACTGACATCCATGGAATGGGCTCTTTAGTTTTTTGTTCACTATTGTGTGATTAGGTCTGCGTGACAGCCCCTCTCCAAACCGTAAGAGCACACTGTACGTCAACAGCCCACTGCCGTGGCTCAAACCCAGTCGCAGTGCTCAGGCATTCCTGTCGTTTCTGATAAACACAATATGAAATGCTATGGCAGTGATATTCTCTTGTTTTCAATATATATGCATACGTTTTCAACCTTTTGTTGCCAACAGAAATGATTGCCATAGGCTGCATACACTGCCTTTGAGGACACCCAGCTTTTTAATAAGTGAGCGTGCTTTATTAAATAGAATGCTGTTGAGATCTTAATGTGTTTCGTAGCAAAACTGAAAAAACGAATAAAAAATAGACATGTGATGAAACCAATAAAAGTATAACCTTCAGAAAATGAAGCCAAATAAAGACAAACACTGCTAATTATGTAGAATTATTAGAACACATTCTGTAACCAAGTCATTGCAGGGTGTTTTTTCATATTTAGTGGTGTTTCACGCTGTTCACGTTTTCACAGACAGAGCTGCTCTTTCTAATGTATTCGGTGGCAGAGATTTGCGTGCTGCTTTTGCACGCTGGGCACTTTGATTTTAGACTGCGTGGCTACATGTTGTGCAGAGTGCTCCAGGCACCCTCAGTTGAACTGTGTTATTGGGGGTTTTTTCCCAGTCTGACCAATCAGATGGTAGGTGGGCCTTCTGTGATCATCACAGTCGCTGAGAACCCTGAACTGTATAATTTCATGGATCAAAATTAGCACAAAAAGCAGCATTTTTTTGTTTGTTTCTAATAGCAGCACCACACTTACAGGTTAACAGTAGATCACTTTCTAAAAGGGGGAGTGACAGACCTTTCTGTCTATATCCATCCCTGCGATAGTTAGTTAGCACAGCCAACGTACAGTTATGATGCTACTGTCGCTTAGCAACTGGGAGGCGCGCAGCTCAAAGCAGCGTTCAGAAAAACACAGAGTGAACATCCCACCCCCCCCAACTGTGCCAAAACACAGAGCAAACCCCCTTTTAGTACTTTATCTCAAATGCGGCCTTTTGAAAGGTCCCATTTCCCCATTACATTTCCTGCTTTCACATCACTCTGTCCCTCTATATGGGGCTCTAGACCTGTAGCAAGGATGAGGAAAAGCGTGATTCTTTTATTGTGCCAGACACTCTCAGAGCAGTGCAACAAACACTACCATGCCACTACCATGGGAATGTCATTGGTGAGAACGGTTCACCACTCAAATATCGGGTCAGCAGTGGACCTATGGTGGTCCGTGTCAACAAATACTGGAGTAGAGGGTAGCAGACACATTACAGAAAAAGATGGGCTCCAGTCAGTAACTATAAACATATTAAGTGTTCATATGTTGTAGATTTTTCTGATAAAATGCCTCTGATCAAATAAATGGCGACTGGATGCTGTGTCTCTCCTCCAGGCAATATTCTGCATACTGTGCTATTGACCCACTCTCTTCCGCTCCAGGCTTGGGCGAACAATAGGCGGTGGGCCACCTCAAGGCCAGGGCTTAGTGAGATGGTATTTATGCAAGCAGCAGGCCACTGGCAGCCAGGAACTGTTTTAGATCCTCAGAGGTGGATAGAGAGAGGAAGAGGAGGAGGAAGAGGAGGATGGCATAGCGACACATGGGATGCAGCATTGTGCTCACTTCCACACACAGTCCCTTGAAGAGAGGGTCACTTAATGTTTTATTCAAAGCATGTGTCTGTAATGTGTGTGTGTGTGTGTGTGTGTGTGCGTGCGTGTGTGTGTGTGTGTGTGTGTGTGTGTGTGTGTGTGTGTGTGTGTGTGTGTGGTTTCATTCAAACCCTGCAGGCTGATTTTATAACACCTATTTTGCTATTATGTGGGAATACATTGCAGCTTCAGCTTGTATAGAAGGGGCTTGGATGAACGGAATTAATTTCTAGTCTCTTATTCATCGTAGTGAATGAGACTGTGCATTGATGTAGACTGTCAATTACGACACCCTTTGGCTGTGTATTAGATATATTGAACACAAAGGTTGAAACAATGAGGTAGAAGATCAACAGTAATGTTATGCTGATGAAAGAGTTGTTGGCAATATTGTAAAAAAGGGCAGACAGCCCTATTTTAGTGGCTCTGCCACCCTTAGGGCCAGTGATTTATCCAGCTCTCCGGTGAGAAGAGCAAGGTTAAGTCAAGCCGCCAGCCAGCCAAACCTGAGAATTAATTACACATTCCAAAAAACAGGTCAATTATCCCAACATTTATATGTCCTCTGAATAAATTCTTTAAAAAGAGTGTGTGTGTGTGTGTGTGTGTGTGTGTGTGTGTGTGTGTGTGTGTGTGTGTTGTGTGGGAGGTTGTGTTGGTGTGGGAGGAATTTGTTAGTGTGGGTGGATGTATTGGTATCAGTGGATGTGTT
The DNA here is from genome assembly GCA_037974485.1 of Hemigrammopetersius urotaenia. Classification (NCBI taxonomy): domain Eukaryota; kingdom Metazoa; phylum Chordata; class Actinopteri; order Characiformes; family Alestidae; genus Hemigrammopetersius; species Hemigrammopetersius urotaenia. Next base: position 6,239,195 of record JBBPDC010000007.1, on the reverse strand, counting down.
GGTATGGGTGGATGTATCGGTATCAGTGGATGTGTTGGTGTGGATGGATGTGTTGGTATGGGTGGATGCATTAGTATGGGTGGATGTGTTGGTGTGCGTGGATGTGTTTGTGTGGGTGGATGTGTTTGTGTGGGTGGATGTGTTTGTGTGGGTGGATGTGTTTGTGTTGGTGCCTGTGTTAGTATGGGTGGATGTATTGTTGTGGGTGGACGCATTGTTGTGGGCGAATGCATTGGTGTGGGTGGATGTGTTGTATGAGTGGATGCATTAGTATGGGTGGATGTGTTGGTATGGGTGGATGTGTTGGTGTGGGTTGATGGTTGGGTAGATGTGTTGGTATGGGCGGATGTGTTGGTATGGGCGGATGTGTTGGTATGGGCGGATGTGTTGGTGTGGGTTGATGGTTGGGTAGATGTGTTGGTATGGGTAGATGTGTTGGTATGGGTGGATGTGTTGGTATGGGTGGATGTGTTGGTGTGAGTGGATGTGTTGGTATGGGAGGATGTATTGGTGTGAGTGGATGCATTAGTATGGGTGGATGTGTTGGTGTGGGTTGATGGTTGGGTAGATGTGTTGGTATGGGTGGATGTGTTTGTATGAATGGATGCAGTAGTATGGGTGGATGTGTTGGTATGTGTGGATGTGTTGGTATGGGTGGATGTGTTGGTATGGGTGGATGTGTTGGTATGGGTGGATGTGTTGGTGTGGGTGGATGTGTTTGATGGGAGGATGTATTGTTGTGGGTGGATGTATTGGTGATGGTGGATGTGTGTTTGGTGGGAAATATATGTACTGCCAAAAATTTAAAGTGGAGTGACATATTTAGAAAAGAATCAAAAGAAAAACACTTCTGATTATTCAGTATCTGTGCTTTTTCATCGCTCCACCAAACGCAGAACATCCAAATACAATCCAAAGCGACCAATACAAAGTGTTCATGCTCTTCTGTGTTAATCTATGTAGACTCTTACAGTGAGTGTGTGAAGTCTCCAATAACAGCACACACATATAGAAATTTCACTTTAACCGCATTTTCATCACTATGGAAACATATAGAAGTATGTAGAAAATAATAGGTTTTGTGGGGATGATGATGGTTGGTGGAACATATCCCTCTAAATGACCCCCTGACTCCAGGCCTGAAGTAGATTCTGCAGCAGTAGTCAAGCGACCACTGTAATTGCTTAGCAACGGTTGTTCAGCAGAATAATGAAAGAATTAAATAATGAAAAATTGTAGCACTCTTATAACTCAAATTGTAATTTTAAGAATATCATTAATGAATCCAAGGTTCTTCAAAAAGCTTCAAAAGTACACAAAATGTCCCCAAACATGTGAGCGAGTGTATATTCCTGAAACAAGGCTGTTTGGGCTTCAACACAGTTCATGCCTTTGGAAATGAAAGGCCTGTGATGGTGCGTCTCTGCCCTGCGTGGCTCTGACTCTGTTCTAGCTCAGCACAGACTCTCTTGTTAGGATTCTTTGGTCTCAATTAGTTCACAAGCAATGCGTCTCCCACTGGCACAGAGTTGCCATAGCTTTGAGGAGTCCAACGACTAGCTTCTATCATCTCATTCTGGCTCCAGCTCCTACCATATGTTCCGAACCCTGCAAAAGCCGCATTGTATTGTTATGCCGGAATACAAGCCACATCCAGCCTTATAATAGGCCAAACACGAGCTTTCGCTTGAAGAGGATTCAGGTGCCAGTGGTTCTTTTTTAAGCACATGAAAGCCGATGCATGACTTAATTAAGACAATTAAGCCGGCGCAGGTTTAGCAGCTGCAGTTTTTTGGGCTTGATTCAGCTCAACTGGTGCAGGCATGAAGTTTAGTGAAGCATCAGAGGCAAATCAATATTTCTCTAAAGCTACAGCTGGCAATGGATGGTTTCCGGGCGTCTCCATCCACTATTCTCTGTGTCCTACACGCAGCAGCAGTGCGAGTGCATTATACATCACAGAGTAAGATAAGAAGTCCCTCCATCCTCATCTCTCTCTCGCCCTCCCTCCCTCTCTCTTTCTTTGCCGAGATGTCCCGGCGGAGGCAGGGTTGATGAAGTGCCAGCTTCCCTCCCCGTTACTCTCTGTACGAGGGCCAACTGTCCACATGCATGAGTGTAGTCATCTGTCAGATGGCATGCTCCTCGTCACATTCTGTTTTCTCTGGTAGGCGCAGGTGAGCCAGGCCGTGTGTTCTCATCGCTCAGCGTAGGATCGGGCCACCACTGGCCAGCCCCTCACCATACGGCCTCTCTATCCATGATCAATAGACTGAGTCGGTCCCTTTATGATCCTCCTTGTCCTTTGTGCAAGATGTTCATTTTTTCTTTTTGGTTTGAACAGGTACTGTATAAGATAAAGTATCTCACATCTTACATGAATAGGGAATTCCCCTCATGGAGGGAATTAAAGAGAGGAAACAAGTATTCAGATACTTTTTTCATATAATTCCTGACCTCCTCTGCATGTAACCATTGACATTTACAGCATTTATCAGACGCTTTAATCCAAAGCGACTTCCATTCCCTAACTACAGGGGGCAGTCTACCTGGAGCAACTTGGGGTTAAGGGTCTTGGTCAGGGACCCAGTGGTGAACCCATGACCTCTTGGTCCAGAGGCAAGTATCCTACCTACTGAGCTACCTCCACCACTTTAAATGTAGACACAAATATGTTTTAGTATTAGTACTGCAAAAAATGTTCTGTACAAACTGTACAAAAAAAATGTTACCATAGGTTTTAAAATGTTACACATGTAGCAAGCATGGAGAAGGAGTTCAGGGACAAAATTATTGATCAACACTTGGATCAAAAAGCTACCTCTAAAAAAAGAAAATACATCTCGGCCAGTACAGCTTTCAATAATATGCCAGAGGAAAGTGCATGAAACCCCACCAATCATCCTCAGACCGGTGTGCCAATCAAGATATTTCAAGACGCCCTCAGACTAATGATAAGAGACGCAGGAGAGTAAAGAAAGCACTCACTCCAAAAAAGAGTTACAGCACGACCTGAAAGCAGCAGGGAAAACAGTTACACAGGGAATAATAAGCAATGAGCTGCACCATAATCATCCCAATTCTTTCACCCCACACAAAACTCCTGTTCTATAAAAGGAAGCAAAGAGATATGCATCTTAAATCTGCAGGTGAGCATTTAGACAAACAAAAACTCTTCTGGAACAATTTACTCTGGACAAACAAAACAAACTACGGCTCTTTGGCTACAAATCAGCATCATGTTTGTAGAAAAGATTCAAAGATTCAAAGATTTTTTATTGTCAATTCGCCATTATGTACAGGACATACAGGAGAATGGAAATGCTGTTTCCCTCTCACCTTAGTAGTAACATAGAACAGAATAGAAGAAAAAAATAAGATAATTAGAGAACACTAAAGATGAAAATGTCATGCGTATCTCCAGTAATAGTTCAATTCAAGGACTGTAATTGATCCTGATTAGGTGTGTAATAGAGCAGCTTAAAAGATGTACATATACAGAAAGTGAGTGATCTCAGGAATACTATACATACAGGGAAATATGGAGGTGGGAGCATCATGATATGTCCCACAGACTATTTACTAGAGAGTTTGATTTTGCTTTTATATTATTGTCATGGCCGGAGGGGCTAAACCCCCACGACCATGAACTGCCTCTTGGGAGTGACCAGGCAGGAGAACAAGAATC
>JBBPDC010000007.1:6204454-6218860 GCA_037974485.1 Hemigrammopetersius urotaenia | reverse complement strand
ACACACACACACACACACACACACACACACACACACACACACACACACACACAAACCGTGGCCAAAATACAAATAAGGATGCCGGAAGGCGATATGTCATGCTGCTCCATATATTACAGCAGTTAAATTGCCAGAGAAGCAATACACGCAGGTAACTGATGAGTGACCTAGGGAGGCAGGAGTCTATTTTATATTAAAATCATGCTGTTGTTCTACCTGTAGCAGAATATTGTCATTGTGATAAACATCATTTTCATTGCCATCTAAAAGTGCAATAAAGCATACACATACATTGCCAATATTGCAAGACATTTCTATAAGAAATACAGCAGTGATGGCTGAGCTCTGCAATGAGGCTTCACAAATACGGTTTAAAAGGGAATTTCTTAACACTTAAAGTCATCCAGAGCAGTTTAATGTGAAATGCTGTATTTACACCATTTTAAAGAAATCTAACCACCTTGAATGACAAATTGCTTAAACATGTGCCGATCCATAGGAATTCACTTTTTCTACAGAACCATTTCTTTGAAAAGTGACTTGTGTAAAGTAAGTAAAACCTACTAAGATTTAAAACCTTTAAAATATATTTGAGTACTTAGAAGATAAGGCCTTCAAAGAGAATGAATCAATTGAATAAACAACTACTCATCAGAAAAGAAATGTCAAGTTTGATGGAGCTGTATCATTGTATATATTTCCTGGTATGCTTTGACATGTTATGATTCTGTGGTGAAACATTTCCCCACTCTGACAAGTCCCTGGGTTCCAACGGATCTGCTTCCGAGGATTACATATGCCACAAGAACGCAATTACACTAATGTTTGGTGTAGTACACTTACTTAGAGGTCTAAATTATCGCTGCAGTGCTCTATCTCACTGGCAGAAACACAAAAACTGACTACTGGATCTGATACATTTCCCAATCAGCCATAAAACCACTCACTCCTTTTAATTGCAAGGCTGATTGGAAGTGTCGGGTAAAGGGCCGGGTGTAATTCATCCTTTGTCAAAACTTTTTTTTTTTTTTTTAATTCCCTCTGCTGTAGTTCTTTAACCGTAGTGCTCCCATGCAGGCCCGAGTTAACAGTGTTGAGGAGCTGAATAAATCATGGTGTTTCTGGTTTGGAAAAAGGCATACATGAGCTCTTAAGTTAGTGACGCCTTTGAACTAATCCTCATAGACCAAGTGATTATTTATTCATCCGCTCTCTTCTGAACGCCGCCCTCATTATCTTTGCCGCATCACACCATCCTGCGAGTTTCAGGCAATGGTACCTTCATTGCCTCTCTCCGATCTGCATTCTCTCTCTCTCTCTCTCTGGCCTCAAAGCCTTGTCAGATTAGGAGAATCCTCGGATGACACATTTGAGGATCAAACAATTGCTCCAAAACCTAAATTATGAGGCTGCATTAATAATGCAAGGCCTTGCCCTGAATATTATAATGCGCACTAGTATGATAGGCTTCTGAGAGGTGTTTTTGTGGCAGCGAATGGCGGCTGTGATAGCAGCATGTGTGCAGAGCATAATTATTAACCTGAGGCAAACTGCATGAAAGCTCAGCTAGTCTAAGGGAGCAAAGGGGCAAACCCATCTGACCATGAACTGACCACTTGTACCATAGGATTGCTCATTACTTTGGCACAGCATGTTGTCAGTATGTTTTGTCATGAATAAAACATTGCCTTTGAAAAGAATAACACAAAACATGGAAACTCTTGCCAAGAAAGTGAGCTCAGGACGTCTCCTCTGCTGTGCTTTCATAAAAGAAAATGCAGAACAGATAAGGGGTTGAGCAGCCAACATTGCTGATGATTGAGTGAAATCTCTATTTAGAAAAGAGAGAGCGGGAGAGAGAGATAACATCACAGCTTCTTGGAAGATGGCTTCACTTCTGGGAAGAGGCAAAGTAAATAATGTGAAGTTTAATAGAATACTTATCTGCTCCTCTCTTTTTTCTGTTGTTTACTGCTCGTGAGAGGTTGGAATACGTTTGCCCAGTTTGATCAGGAGAGCTTTATTTAATTTCAACAGATTGAAGGAAATGGGAAAACTTGCTTCTAGAGTCGCAGTACACGGCAGCAAAACAGCAGAGCAACAATTGCCTTCGGATAACACAACACCGAGTGTCCTTTTTGGAAATCTATTCAAAGAGATTTTTCAAGGGTTCTTGAGTAAACAAAATGGTTCTATAAAGAGTGACGAACATTCAAAGAGCCATTTGAAAGTAAAAATAGTCATTTATCTAATTAATTGGTTCTCCTGTATGACTCAGCAAAAAAGCGTTTTGTTATTGTCAGAGCATCTCCAAAATAACAAGTAATTTGGAGTATTCCAGGAATACAGTGGTTAATATTTACCAAAAATAGTCCAGGGAAGGACAACTGATGAACCGAGACAGGGTCATGGGTGCCCACAGCTCACTGAAATGCATGAGTAGCGAAGGCTAGCCCATCTAGTCCGATACCACAGAAGAGCAGCACTGCAGCACAAACTGCTGAAAAGGTCATGCTGGCTGTAATATATAATGGTCAGCACACAGTGTAGTACAAATTACTATGTATGAGGCTGCAGAGCCACAGGCTGGTCAGAGTGCCCATGCTTACTTTTGTGCATCATGAAAAGTGCCCATATGGACATCAGAATTAGACCACAGAGCAACGAAAGAAGGTGATCTGATTAACATTTTCATGTACATCATGTGAACGGCTGACTGTGTGTGTTGGTGCCACTTACCTGAGGAAACACCCGGGTGCCTTATGGGAAGAAAGCAAGCTGGTGGAGGCAGTGTCTTGGTGCCAGATACTACAGCACAGAGGCCCGCTGGAATTCATGCCTTGATGAGTCAGAGCTGTTTTGATTCTCATTACAGTGGCACCTGTAAAGGAGGAGGATATATAAGACACATATTAGGGATGTTCTCAATGGTTAGTCCCTACCAAAGTTGTCCAAGAATTACAACTGGTAAACTGACACAAGAGACTCGTAAGGCTCACTAAGTGTGGGGAGCTGAACACTGTTGCAGACCAAGTCCACCCTTTCTTGGCAACAGTATTCCCTAATGGCAGGGACCTCTTTCAGCAGGATAGTGCCCATTGTTACACCTCAAAATGTGTTCAGGAATGATCTGAAGAACATGACAAAGGGTGTTAACTCGTTAATTAGGCCTATCTATAGGGTTCCACCTCTTAAATGATCTGGTGCCAGATACCAAGGCACATCTTCAGAGATCTTGATCGATCCATGCCTCAATGTGTCAGGTTTTTTTGGCACTAGGGGAACCTACACAATATTAGGTGGGTGGTTTCGATGTTATGGTTGATCGGTGTAAATCTACACAATTGCTCTGTAAAATAAAGAAAAAAGTAAAGAATACAATGGACTGTGGTTTTTCACAAGCCAGCTCGTTTGCTGAATTGTAGTTTGATTGTTTCTAGCTAACTCTAGTGAAACTCGTTTATGGGAAATAAGTTCTGAATTTGATGTAGGGCTACTGTCACACAGTTCTCAAGTATGTGATTAGACAGACTGCATTTGAAATCTAATTTACTGAAGTAGAAAATTAGTAACCGTGTAACATCAGTCATTACTCTGCAACCATCGCTCAGCAGAATTATACAGTTATAGTGAAGAAATATTGCTGCTATTCGTGTAGAATTCCTGTTGTTGGAACTAAATGTTGAATAGTAAATTATATCTTGCAGAAGAGATGCACGTAATCTACTCCAGTGGCTGAAATCAGATGCATGCAGTCAAAGAACTGCAAACTCATGGTTCCTTCAGACTGATGCAGTGATGCATTTGATTTCTTCCCTCAAAAAAATCTACTGGCCAACTCTGGGGCTTTTCTTTCTTCCAGACAACATAGATTTAAATGCCGTCTGGAAACTGAGACTAGAGGATTGTCTAGCTGTGACCTTAGAACAATTTTACTTCCTTCCTGCAAAATTCTCTGCAAACAGATTGAATTGCATTTTTTTCACCACAAAAAATAAGGGTGCAGCTGATGATTTGATATGGAATGCTGTACATTTAACTTTATTGCTAATGGCCTTCTCTCTTTTTTATTGAGCTCACTGGGCCATATGCAGACTCCTACTATTTTACTGCGGAGCATTGCGTTTGTCCCTTCTGTTCCTGCGAGACAAAACAAAGCATTTAGATAATTGGATCAAACTCGGCTAAAAGCAGACACGTCAACCACATGCCCTGATCTAACATGCGCTCCTGTTTATGGGCTTGAAAGCCCATTTTCAGAGATGTCCTGGCTTTTATTCTTAATTATTTATGATCGATAGAAGATGAATATTGCAGCTTTCTGACTTAACAGTGAGGGATTCAGAAGTGTTTAGTACTTTAATAATTTAATATGGTACTGAATGAATGGATAAATTAAAAGACAATAAAGAATGTTTTAGACGTATCAAAATGTACTCATTTAAAGGTTTTAGACAACTTTGCAATAAATGATCTTACAATAAAAGTCTATGTCTATTTTATATCCCTGTCCTATTACACTTAAGTGTTAGCTATATTGCTTGCTCTTAAAGCCTGGACAGGGTCAAGTCAGTTCGTTTATGGGTCCTAATCAAGTGAGAAAGCTTGAGGCTTGCCACAAAACTCTGATGGCTGTGTTCAGAGATACTGGAGAGGGTGAGTGTGGCGCACAATCAGTCTAGGCACGTTCTGCGGCAATTATAGTAATCCATGCAGCTTTGGAACATATCAGAACACACCCTTCTTGGCCTGAGGGCACCAGCATTCACTATTGTATTAGCTTCCCTACAGAAAAAACACATCTTGGAATGAAATTGCGATCATATTACATTTCCGTGTTTTCGAGTCTCACTCTGCGGCCCGGCCGTTTCATAAATCACCTCATGTTTAATTGTCGGAGGTGCTGGCTCATGAGCTGACTGAGACCTAGCATAGCCTGAGCTGTCTTTCCAATGCACACTGGCATTTTTGAATGCAGCTTAATAATGGAAAATAGGCGGCGAATGGGGAGAATGTATTGGGAAGGCCCTAACGAGACCTGGCAGTGGCATTGACGGGTCCGACCGCAATCATTCTTCAGGCACTGGGAAGCTTTTAATGTGTTTAGCACACCTCCCGGCTGCACAGCACCACACACAGTGTCTCATATTTAAACTGATTGCACTGCCAGAGGGAACAAATGCATAAATCACGCTTTCATCAAAAGACGTTGGAGTGAAAGAGAAATGCTGTGGCCCGCCACACAGCACAGACATGCAGACAGTTTTCAATGTGTCAAAGTCCCAGTGATGGTCTTCTGTGCAAATTTGTGTGTGTGTTTGTGTGTGTGTTGTTTTTTTTTCAGAGAGAAGCTCACACAAAACTCCATTGCCAGCTCTGGCTGGCAATAACATCATCAGAAGTTAAGCTGCCGCTCCACCATGCACACAAAGAATGGGAAACATCTCTTTGAAAATCTGCACATGGCGGTAGCGGAGTCAAATCCCTGTGATTACTGCCGTATCCATTACGTGCTCCTTCTTGAAAGAGTAGCTTAGGGTGGGGTCTTTGTTGTGATGACAAATGATAGCCCAAATCTCAAAGCAAGCATTGTGGTCGAGGAGCAGCAGACAAGCATCTGATTGCCTGAAATGGAGGTAGTTTCCCCTGACACCCCTGATGGAAACCGCAGGAGCAGGCCCTTAAGATCCGCTGGTAATTAGAAGCACATATCTAATCAGCCAGCATGCCTACGTTGGTCATAATGACAGCTTGGAGGTATAGAGTGCGTCCCAAACCTTTCAAGATACGCTGATGTGTTTACTTGAGCTCTAAAATAGACATCTGTTGCAGCAAGTGGAGATGAAACCCAAGTGAGACTGCAAAATGGGTAATGGAAAGCAGAGTCAACGATATTTCACTGTCAAATGATAAAGAAAGAGAGGAAGGGAGGGGTTAAACACATCCCATTCTGGGAGGAGGAAAGCCAGATTCATCATTTGAGAAAGAAGAATTTTGCACAGTGAGTATATATATATATATATATAAATCAGCAGTGATTCCCTAACATGTTCCACATGGCTAACATCTGGTCTGCCTCTGCTCTGGGCACCGGCTTGGCCCAGCAGCAAACCCAGGATGGCCCCACAGTGGGCCAGCGTCTCCTCCCCCAGCCCAAAGTCCTGGGGAGAACACCTCTGGAAGTCCTCAGGCCCTGAGGGTTTGTTTAATTTCTGATTTGCTGTTAATCTATCATCTCCTCTAAGCCTGCCTGCCTGCCTGCTGGCTGCGGTGTGGATGCCAAACTCGGGTACGGCAGAGCATGAACTCTGCAAGAGTGTGAATGTGTATCTATGTTTGAGCCAGAGAAAACAAACACTCTGTTGGGAAGCATGTGCATGAGATCTGGGCAGCACTAGACTGATCTCATCCTAGAAAAGACGACACACACCAGATCATATGTTAGCCAGGGAGAGACGTGTCATTAGAAAAACTGACTGTCCAAGAAACAAACTGCAATTTTTCATAATAACTCTCCTGGAGAGGGGTTCTTTGGACTGATATCATAGAAAAAAAACATTTTGGTTTATTAAGGAACATTTTGTTGAACAATGTGTGATTTCTCGTACCTGCTGATGCACAGTGATGTAATCAAAAATGGGTTACAAAAGTCATTACACAAAAAGTCATTACACAAAATCAGAACTATGACTGGGCCCAGCAAGTCTAGGTCCACCCACTTTTTCATTGGCCCAAGCATGATTATGGGAATCTAAGAATTTCATTTTTTTAAATAAGATCATGAACTGTGCTTAACAAGACCACAGACATGAACTGAATAACATGAAAAATCTTGGTGATTTTAAAGCCCTTACATGATGTAAAGGTTTTGGACCAGTTAGCCCTGTCGTCACTAAAGCCTTGTCTGAGACATTGCTCTTGTCCTGTTGATATGTGTGTGCATATCCAGGTCCATGTTGTTCATATTAAAATGCTGGAGAATGTGGAACTGCAGTTTGCTACTATATTTTTTGTCACTATATAAATGTTCCATGCTGCCCTTATTGTTGGGTGTGGTGTGACGGTTGCTGAGCGGGATTTCTTCAAAATAACAATAAAATATCACTGCAATATATTTTTATTCATGTTTGGTACAAACAAAACAATCTATTCCTTTTCTCCCCATAAATGTGGCATAAATCATGCTGCGAATGGAGAAGAGTAATATTTGGCTGTGGATTACAGTGATATGTTTTTTTCCTAGAACCATTTAGGAAATGAGGGAAGTTGTGGGTGGATTGCAACAGTCGGCTTTGGGATGTGGAAGCAGTGGGATGTGAAACAGGCTCTGGCTGTGGCTAAGATTCGTCTGTACAGAACAAAAGTCCGCTGTTTGTCCTTTTCTTCTCATCGGGGACCACACTGAGGTTCGCATGCGGCCTTTCAAATGTTAGTGTATTAAAGTAACAGTCATGAGGGAGAAGGCTTGGGAAACAGATGGCTGTGTTTTTAAGCACACGATATTATGCAAACCAGGCCTGGGGGCTAGCCCTCCTTTCCCTCTCTCTAATTGGCAAAAGGAGCAAGAGGTGCCAGACGTCGCAGGTGGCGAGGTAGCACTCTCTCTTGTCACAGCCAAAGAGAGTTTCAGAGTTTATGCATTTATTTATTTCCTCTCTCTCCCCCCACAGGCCGCCGAGCTCAGGCTTCCACAGAGAGAGGCCTGAGGTCAGCTTGGTTTATTTAAAGGGTGGGGGAATAACATGATTTACAATTATAAACATACTTTCGACTTGATATAATTAACCGTGAACCCGTTAGTCTGGGTCATAGCAAAATCTTGGAAATGCAGTACTTGACGAGTTAGCCTAGGTTGATTAAAAAGACAACATTATTGCTAAAGTGAAAAGAAACAGAAAATCTTCTGGAAATAACAGAATCTCAGCGTTGTGTCTAAAGATATAGTGACTAATGTACCAACAGGACTTAGAATTAGCCTGTCTGAGGTATAACGAAAAGGGTTTGCTCTAATTATAGTGCAAACTCTAAGTAACAGTTTGACCTCATTGTAGTGGCAGGGCTCCGCATTCAGAGCTCAGTCTCCAGATATTTCAAGCTTTTGAGCACATTCACTCACCAAGGCAACCAAACCACTAGACCCAGTTTGTAGCACTGAAGGTGCGAAGGAGGCACCCGGCGGCCTCCTCTTTTCATTCTTCGTGGCACTTTGAGGCATTGATTAGCGAGGATTCACTCTGGAGTGTGCCGTGTTAATCACAGAGCTCCATCTCAATAGCCCTTGGCCCACAAAGGTCTTTTCAAGCTGCATTTCGAGGGCTTGCTGGTCAAAGGGAGCCATTTTGCTTCAGAAATCTGGCTCAAAGACCACCTAAGAAACACAGGAAAGGGTGGAAATGTGGTGGAAAAAGTATAAGCTTTGTTACCACATGATGAAACCATCACTTCAAACAAAAAAAATGTAAGATGAAACAAGATGAGAAGAAAAGAAACTTAAAAAGAAGAACTTCTATTCTAAATCATGATGTATTTTTAACTCGAGTTCCTTTTCCTCATATTATGAAATATGCTCTTGATTAATAGCGGTCAGTGTAAAGTGCTATCAATGGTCCACTTCCTGAAACTTTTGAATGCGCTCCATAAATCATCTGCTGACTCATTGAATCTCAGGAAATGACAGGATTAGGCTCTGACTGAAGCCTAGGGGCCATCTCAGAACCACTTCATTTACTCTGATCAGTCAAAGCCAGACGTGCAATATGAGACCAAAAACGAATGGGCTGCTAAAAACAGGGATTATCACGATAACAATGAGAAAAAGCCCAGCTGTTACTGCGTGAATGCACTAGAACTATGGCCCGTTACTTCTGCACAACAAGATACATGAGATAGTGTCTATTCCACATATAATCATAGCCAGAGAAGGCTGTGTTTGTAGCTTTTGTTGGTCTCACTTTATATAACCTACAATCAGTGGGATATTACCAAATTTGCACAAATAAGCATTGGTAGTGAATGATGTTTTTAAACATCTGTTCTGTCCTGAAGCATTTTGCCCAGGCTATTTCCTCCCCAAAGACTGCCAGGCATAGACACACAGGCATGAGGTTTAGAGACATTGTGGGCATGCATAAGATAAACAGCATGGATGAGGTCGAGCTTGGCTGTGTGTGCTTCCAGCTTGGCTGGTCACAGCAGGTGACTCGGCATGAGGGTGTTTGAAAACGCCCTGTTCCACACACACGTTCTCACCTCTCTGAGGGCCCAAATGGGTAAACATGGTAAATAAATGATGCCAGGGGAAGCATCTCATTGGCTCCCCTGCACAACGGATGCCTGCCTCACTAGAACGCAGTCTATGTAAACTCATTTCTTTATTTGTCTCCTGGAGTGCAGTCAATGAATTTTGCCGATTTGAAACAATTTTCATTGGCAGATTTTATAATGAGTTTTATAAAGACGACAGTGTAAAGAGTAGCACACGAAATTCAAGCATGAAAAAATCTTGCTAAGTGTCACAGGGGCCGGGTCTAGCCGGCTCCCCTGATTTACCTCGGGGCAGACAGGGACAGGACAGGCAGGCATCCATGGCAGTCAGGCTCTTTATTAAACATCAACGTGAAACAAGAAACGGGAACAAAGAAAACCTGGCGCAATGGCTGCTACAGACGTGATCATGAAAACAGGATACTAAATGGGGTGAAATGGGGCGATGGACAGACAACAAGGGGCTAAACAAACGGAACTTAAATACAGACAGAAATCAAAGAACAAACGCAAAACAGGTGGAAACGTGACACGTGAACACAACACAGACATAACAGTCAAAATAAAAGTCCCAAAAATCCAACACAAAACAGTGGCCCCTACCGGCCACTGGCCAAGCCGTGACACTAAGCGGTTATAAGTGGAATACAGTAAATTCTCACAAACCCACTTTGCTTGTGCTTGATATTAAACAGGCATTTTAAAGATGGGTTCAAATTTCTGAATAATTAAATTTGGTAAGATGTAAACAAAGTCATTCAGAGTGGTTTGATGTAAAGTAATGCAGCTACCTCAAGGAACATCATTACATGGAGTGGTTATAAATAAGCTATCCGAACCCTGAGACATTTCATTATTTGAAGCTTTTGGCCTAAACCTATTAAGGGGGTTGAGATACATGCAAGGTGTTCCAAGTTCCCAAAGAAAGATACTAACACTGCTTTAACATTATAAATACTGCACAATCACAGAAATACTGCAAGCACATGTAGGTGCACTGGTTGTATTGGATAGCAAATCAAATGGCTATGTTAGTGTTGTAGACATTGTGAGCTCTATTTCCTATCACCACCATTGTTGGGAAATCTAAGTGTGTATGACTCTCTACAATGCATCACTTCACTTCCTAAGGACTTCTGTTTAGATCTCAACAGTTGAATTATGCAAACATTTGGAAATATTAGTAGAATTCTCTTTTGATTTACTGATATTTTATGTTGTAGCTCCTGAACTGTAGCATTGTATACCATGAATGGAAGGGCCTGTGTGGAAGAATTGCTGTTCTTCATGATTCATACACAGGAAGTCGTTGAGTCATCAGGTGGAGCGCCCTGATGTTCTCCTTGTGTCTGTTCACAAGCTCTGTACATTCACTCCTCTTAAACACGGGGTAGATGATTCAGGGACAGCATTTAGCCCTGCATTGATTTCTTCCTTTTTTCATTAAAAACTGCCTGTGAAATCCGATTTCAGCTGTTCCTTGAAATGAAATTATAAAATTAAAGCACACATTAGCGCCAGCTTGCGAAACTATAGCTCTGCTTGCATGAATTTAATTGCTGATGGGCTCCATGCATTTCCAGGCATTTAGGTAGAAACAAATTAGGCAATAACATCTTGTTGAGGACGAATAGTAGTGTATTTATAAATAGGGAAGTAAGACGGCCTCCATTCTCTATGCGACGGAAGGAAGAAAACAAAACACAACAAAATCAGATCCCCTCATTTACGGAAACGAAAACAAGCTACGAACAATGTGAAGGTCTGAATGTGGCATTAACATTGATTTGGATGATTGAAAGGCCTCACTTGTATGTGGCCTTCCCATCCCTGCAGAGCCCACAGGCCCCTGCAGGCAGACTCCAAACCCAGGAGTGTGTTCCCAGAGGTGCTGTTGTTGTTGGGGTCCATTTGGAGAGATTTCTCCCCATTACACAGGAAAGCGCAGGCAGAGAATTCCCCCCTAGGGACACGTCACTGCGGAGAGGAAGTGTTGAAACACCTACCAAACCTCCAATTAATCCCCTGAGCACGCCTCAGATTCAATCTGTTACCCCACCGCTGCAGTGGCACCTGAGAAAAGGCAAGAACACGGAACAATAACGACAAGCACTCCCAGTTTTGTAACCGGGGTCAGAAGTTATTTTGTTTTGTTATCTGTTATTTTTAGGGTTGGCTTCTCGCAGTGTGGCACGGTTGCCAAGGATGCAGGTGCAACGAAAGAAGAATGAACAGATAGGAAAATTAATGCCTGGCTGTGGGGATGTGTAAGCACATGAATGTGTATGCATGCTGGGTGTATTAGGGGAATGGGTTTGGCTTCACATAACAGGAAGGTTGGGCTCCACGGCTGGCACGTGCTTCGAATAAACTGGCCAATCCCTCCTGCTCCTCGGCCAAGTTACTGGATGCAGACCACAGGCTGTTTGCCAGCTCAGTTGCTTTGATTTATACTGCGTGAGGCCTTGGATTTCTCCATGTGTCCAACAAGACTGGTAGAGTCTAGAACGCAGAAACCGTTACAAACCATGTACCCAGAGATTTCTGAGTGCCAGAAAACGTGGTAGCGCACACCAGAAGCTCAACCATGCACTTGGATGGAGTGAAAATTCTGAGGGTTAGATAATATGAAAATTTCCTCTCTGTGTATTGAAAACCTCTGAAATTTTAGACTACTATGCTGTTATAACCTCATTACATATCTGCTGCTTTCTTTCTATCTTAAAATATATCCCCTTCTTGTCCTCCTAAATGTTTTCTCTTCATTGATACTTGTTAAACTGTTACTGTCATGTTTTACTTTTTGTCTTCATGTCGTATGTGTGTTTGTTTTTAGTGCTGTCCGTGCTCCTAGGACTGTAAGAAATGCAATTTCTTTAAGCCATATACTGTGTATGCGTATGGCTGACAATAAAACCAACTTCTGGCTGACAATAAAGCCAAAGGATTGAACCATTCTATACAGCAAAACATTTTGTGTGTGTGTATTAGAGCATTAAGGGGATATACTGGAGTATACTTCTGTAATATTGTATTTTCTGTATATAAGATATATTTATATACAATATTATATTGTATTGTTCATTTACACACACACATATATACATATGTATATTCATACATATATTTATATTTATAAATAGCATAAACATATATGTACAAAAGCAATTTGTTAGAGAACATCAGGGCGCTCCACCTGATGACTCATCGACTTCCTGTGTATGAATCATGAAGAACAGCAATTCTTCCACACAGGCCCTTCCATTCATGGTATACAATGCTACAGTTCAGGAGCTACAATTTAACATTTATCTTATATTTATAAATATAAACCCATATTACATATTCATATTGTAGATTTATTATTGTATATTATATTTGCTCAGTACATTGTTTATTGTATCTTTTAATATTGTTGTTGTTTTTATACTGTTGTACTTGAGGGACACCATCTACCGGAATCAAATTCCTTGTATGTGTTCGCTCACATACTTGGCCAATAAACACGATTCTGATTCTGATTCTGATTAACAGCATTAATAGATTTTTCAGATCTATTTATCCGTCAATAAAGTTGAGTCAACAAGTCGTATGATGATGTCATTACACAGACGCAGCAGAGGAACACAGGTGTCCAACAATGAGCAACTTTTTTTTAAAGTTCTCTGTAAACTTCAGCCTTCGTCTTGTACTGCAGCCAAAGGTCTCACATCTTTATGAAGATGAAAATAACCAGCAGATCTGTGAGGTTTTTTATTTTGTGTATTTAAGGGTTTGTGTTCATGTTTGAGTTGTCTGTCCACCGTCATGCTGAGTGTTTTTGTGTGTCTTTTGTCTCCTTTCATTTTGTTTCTGGCCCTTGTGCCATTTGTTTTGTAAGCTTGAATAAAGTATAACAAGGTAATATGAGTCTGCGTTTGCGCCTGCTCTCATTCTGGGGATAAGGGGAATGTGACAGTCACTGTCAGTTAGGTTTATAATGTGACACAAATAAGATGTTCACTAAGAAAGTCATCTACCTTTAGCTGAAAGATTTAAGTAGACAAAGAACGGTCCAGCAGAAAGTCCGAAGCTCAGGATTACTCCAGTACTGTCTACCCAGTACATAACTGTCTATCCCGTCGTATTTGGATTCAGCCAAAGCAACAGAGGACGCTTCACCTTGATGCTGTGCTGAAGCCTCTCAATATGCAGTGCGGCAGCATCTCTAGGGTGAAGTCTGAATACAAAGAGGAGAGCCGCTAAACGTGTCTAACCTTTACTTATCCCAGTAGAGCTTATTAACCAGCCCGGACCCAGCCTGGCACTCACTTCTGAAGATTATATTGTAATGAAGCTTCAGGCAGCATCCAGTCATAATTGGTTATTAAGCCGCTGCAAACCCTGCTTTATGCCTTGTTTGTTTCTTTATGCAGAGTGTAAGGTCAGTGACCTTATTGAGAGCGCATAGTTGATTTGAGTGAAATTGCAATTAGCAACAAGTAAACTGAAGGTCAGCGCAAAATAAAACGCTGCTTAGAAGGCAATTAAACATTTTTATTCCCCTGACAAAAATGAGTAGTTTGTCCGTCAAGCCATTCTGACATTAAAAATTACACTCAAAAGGTCTCCTGCTGTAATTGGAGAAAAATAGGAAAACAGAAGCCAGCTTTGGTGTGTTTGAAAACAAAATTAATCACAATGAAACAACAGCGCTCCACTGGCTAACATAAGGTTGTTTACTTTTCGGTACTAGAACACAAATGCAGATAGTTTTCACAGGAGTTTGAAACGGGATAAAAGTGAGAAGGGTTTGGATATATTTAGGGGTGTATTCTGAGCTGCACGCAGCACATGCTGTGCATGTACAATGGTGCAATAAGAAAGCCAAAGCAGCAGAGGGATTGGAGGAAAGGCTTTAGGCACCAGAAGACAGGCTGAGCTCATCTCACTGTCTGACCGAAACTCATCCTGCCCCCTGCCCGCTCTGTCTGACTGTAAACGCATGAACACATTCAGCAGACTGGCGTCTCAGACCGAGAGAGAGACTAAGAGGGTCAGAGAATAACAGAAAAAGAGAGTGAGCTGGATGGATGGATGGATGGATGGATGGATGGATGGGTGGATGGATGGATGGATGGATGGATGGATGGATGGATGGAT
>JBBPDC010000007.1:6165366-6181671 GCA_037974485.1 Hemigrammopetersius urotaenia | reverse complement strand
CACACACACACACACACACACACACACACACACACACACACACACACACACACACACACACACACAGACACACAAAGCTCGAGAGATGGAATGAGACGAGCTCAATCATTACATTAAATTCATGGAGGCTGCATGAAGACTGACATTTAGATCCAACTATTTGTAGACGCACGCCTAACAAAACATTACAAAGGCCATTTGAAATTATGTCTTACACTACAAAGAAAAGAGGCCACATATGGCTCATAGCACTTGCATCAAACCAGATCCTCCCAAAGAGTGAAATAAAAAGATGAGAATTATGGCTGGGGATCATACCCAAAAGGAGTCGGTTCTCCTATTCCAGGCATTTCAGAATCAAGCGTTGACAATGTTTTGGACTTGATTCCACACAATGACGTTTAAGTTTGCCATTCACACATGCATGAGCTCTGTGTGAGATATTTTGTGGCCATGGTTTTAATGCATCATTTTTCATTATTTGTTTGGCAAGAAAATAAAAAAGTACTAAACTGTATTTTTGAGGTACAAGGGTCTTCAATGCCTTTGTTAAAACATAATGCATGTTTTAAGCATATTTACATTTTTATTTTATCATATATTTAGGGGTTTTATTTTATCATATATTTATGAAAGGTATTATTAAAAAATACAAGTATCTATACTGGGAAGGTAAATGCAGTGTACTATTAAATTCCATTTAAAAAAATGCAATACCTTTTTTCGGGACAGTTAGGTACCTTTAGACATTATATTGCCTTGTAAGCATGCCGTAATCATGCTATTAAGAATGTTACCATTCTTATCATGACAGATACTGTAATGTTAATTTTATGGCCATACATTCGCATTTGACATAAATGATGATATCAAACTTATCAGAATTGTTTGTTATATGAATCAAGACAATTTGTCGCAACATTATGTCTGCCACATGTATAAGACATGGTTATGTCAATGTCATGTAGTGAAATGAAATGTCACCTGTGAGACGTGGCTGTAACTTTTGGAATTGAGAAAATTGTTGTATGGAATTCACCCATGAAGTTGATTCCCTTGCATCTCTTGAATTCACTTAAACTCAAAAGCAGAATCCAAGATTTCTTCAACTGAAAGCAAGGGAGTGACAGAAATGAAGATGCTGAGGGGAAATTGATAAGACTGAAGATAAGAATGCATCATTCAAGTCTTCCCCTCCATTTGGGTCACACACTGAATACATAACTATGAATCAGACAGCCCATTCTCCTGGCATCAATTCACTGTCATTTTTTTTTTCTTACTTTTAGCCCTGCAGTTTATGAAAGTGGAGGAATTTTCATCGCCATCCTGACAAAGACTCTCCTCCAGTATCTGTACCAGAGAGCACTGCTCCGAAAAGGAAAGCCACAGACAGATCTTTATGAAACTCCTGAGGATTAATTTGACACCAGGCAGAGGTGGTTGTGGTGGGATAGAGTGAGAGATTGAGAAAGAGAGAGAAAAATGTTTTCTTTGTCAGAATAATTGCTCTCAGCCATTCTGGGTTGCTGGTGCTGCAGCAGATTATAGGATTTGCACCCATGTAGATTTGCTGCCGAGGCGCTTTGGTGGATCTTTTCATTTCTGGCTCTGCCAAGGCTCCAGCTCCTCACGCACACGGCCACATAAATACTCAGTCTCCTCCACAACATGGGGCTTTATTCCACAAGACAGGCAGCCGACTGAGAGAAGAGCACATTAGCTAAACGCATGTCAACGGGAACAATTCAAGTGTCAGCTCTCAAAGCAGGGCATTAAAGGCAACTAAATATAAACAACCAGCAGAGGCGGTCCAGCCGCGGACCCAGACGGAGTCAAAATTAAGTGTCCAGAAATCTGGCCTTCCTGATAAAAGTCAGTTTAAGGGGACAATCACTATCCCGCATTAATGAGACCGCTGCAATAAACACACCTGACGACAGACAGCCAGAGAGTAATTCAAATTCACTTTGTGCATGCAGTCAACAAACATTAATTATAGACGAGAGTCTAATCAGTTGGCATCAAATGGAAATAATTACAAAATGTTCTGTTGATCAATTCTACATTTGATAAGGTGCAGGGGAAAAAAAGGAACGTCCTGAATTGGAGCGAGAGATTATTATCAGATCAAAACATTTGCATTTGTTGTCGGTTGTTTATGAGTGCGTTTCAAAGAGTGCATTTCCATTTCAAAAGAGCAGAAATGTGTTTAATTCCTTGTCCAAACACAAAAACAACAGAAGGAACTGTTCTCCAGCAGAATATTAAGAAAGGCGCGAGTAAGAACAAGGGGAATACGCTTTGTGGTGAACTTAGAACACTCTCTGCTATACTTGATCTACACACACACACACACACACACACACACACACACACACACACACACACAAACAAACAAACAAACAAACACATACAGAAGATCAAAGGCCTCACCAAGGTTCTTCAAAATTTTATATGCAGAAAAATAAATCAATGGTACACACATCATTAAGCAGGTAAGTCAAGGCTATCTGATGAAAAAAGACACAACATAACTTATAGAAACTCCATCGGTTTAACTACAACCATTGTAGAAGATTGAAGTCCAAGTTAGACTCTGATAGAGAGAGAGAGAGAGAGAGAGAGAGAGAGACTGAGAGAGAAAGAGAGTGAGAGAGAGAGAGAGAGCGAGAGAGAGAGAGTGAGAGAGAGAGAGAGAAATGAGGAACTTTTCTGCTTCAGGGGATATAATATCCGTTCTAGTATCTTTACCAGGCCCCAGTAGGCTTCTCTAATGCTGATTTTGCTCCACTTTCTGTGGGTGGCCATATATCTGTCCAGCAGCTCACCCAGCTGTCTTTAAAGTCATCTTCACTCATGGAATTCATGCACATACACATTAAGATCCAAGGCAATCTAGCAAGTGCATCGGTAGACATCAATATGAGAAACGCAAATGCCTATCAACCCCTAACATGCAGCAGACACCCCAACATTGCTCTCTTCCCGCAGACTGAGCGAAGTGCACAGCAGAACATTAGCCATCCAGAGAACTACTTGTGACGAGTCACAAATGAGCCCTCCTATATTACTACATTCATGCCGCAAATCGAAACGGGAATCAGTTCACTTAGGAAAAAGATTTGCATAAATGTTTGTATGATTTTTATCTATCCATTTACTGCGCTGAGTGCGAGTCATTAAAATTGATAAGTTGTGGCTGGGCACAAGACTTAATTCATATGGAATGTGACAAAATAACTGCGGGCCATTACCGGGGCTATGAGTTCCTCATGCAAGTGTGAGCACAAGTCGATTTTTCACACCTTGAGGACGGATCCAAACTGGAAGAAATCAACAAAGGCTCCGGAAAATGACTGTTGCATCCATATATACAAGTTTCCATCAGTCCTGAAGCCTGGCAATATGTCTCAGACAGGGACAGGGTGAAAAAAGTACAAAAATAAATACATTTAGGTTAAAATTTGAGAATCAACATTTTACTCAGCGAAAAGTGGAGACAAGGCGCCAGTGAAAACAAATACTATCGACATTTAAACATACTTATATAACATAATTATATGCAAGTAAAAAGAAAAAAATTTTAGCTAAGGAAATGTTTGGTGGTGTGCCATAACTAATGGGTGATGCTTCTCTTTGCAGAATGAAATTATATAGTTTTGGGCAGCTTCACTTTGAACTGGATTTGGCTAGATGTTTTATTAAAAACACATTCAAAAGTACAAAAACTTGACTGATTACAAAAAATACAAAACTGGATTTTAGACTTTTAACAAGGTCAAAATGATAATGTGAGAAGTATAAAGTATATTTTTGCTTTAGAAATGTAATTGAGAAAAAAACAGTTTCAGGTTTCAACTTTGGTTGACATACTAGTGATTTGTATTGTTTACATTAACATTGAGATATATATATATATATTTATTTTACCTTGACTGTCCCTTCCAGCAAATAGTGAGAAGGTTGTAGTATCCAACTTGGCATTGAGGTCATATTTAAATAAATAAAGACTATGTACAAAGCTAATATAAAAAATGTCCATACTAATACGTTAATGGCCCTATCTGGGAAAGCTTTACTGGTCAGTACAGTCTAATGACTGCAAGAACTACATTCTGTCAAGAACTCTATGTTTAATCTGGGTTGGATGATGGTCTTGGGAGGCCTGGCTCAAACCTGAAGAAATGATGCTTTGAATTTATAACAGTCAGATTGTTTGCAGATGAACTAAATATGTTACATCAACACAATTCCTGCCAATAGTTCAAACTGAAAGACAGCAATTATGAAACGAATGTGCAACTGACTGAGATCTATGGTCATTCTTACAGACAGAGCCTGGCCTGGCCTATCTGGCCTTGTTTGCGGTCTGCTCGGATCCCCACAGGTCCAGAGAGGTCTGCTAAGGTTGGGTATGTATCCAGGCCAGGCATGAGGCTAAATGCAGAGGTTAACCACATTGACATTTTGCAACAATTTCATGGGGCATTTGGCAGCGAGGAAGCAATGGGAATCCAACTCCAATTCTTATCTGTGAGATGCAGCAGACAAAACCCTTCTGACAAAACACACACACACACACACACACACACACACACACACACACACACACACAAACACACACACTCTGTCTGCAGCCTTACCAGCAGACTTCACGCCCTATTTTTTTCAGGTTCAGTGAGTGACCTCCTCTCTCCCTATTCCAGAACATTCACTCACATTAACACGCACACACACACACACCCACACACACACACACAGAGTGAAAAGTGACATACAAATTGTCAGTCAAAATAAATAAACCCCTGTAAAAATGCTCCATTTAGCAAATAAACAGAAACAGAGTATGTTTGTTTAAGTGTGTTCTCTGAATCTATTATTTGCAATTAGAAAATCAATGAAAATTGTCATTTGACCAACTGTATATGAAACTGTCTAAGTTGAAACACACACACATGCGCGCACACACATGCACACGCAGGCACACACACACAAACCAGATGTTAAGCAGGGCTTGCGCGGATGATCTGCGGTGGGTTATGGCACAGGAGGGAAAGAGAAGGGTGTGTGTGAAGCGACTCCCTGCAATTTGTTTGCTCTCGCATCCAGAAGATTTATGGCTGCTTTTTTCTTGCCGAAAGCCACCGCTTCCACCCTC
Organism: Hemigrammopetersius urotaenia; assembly: GCA_037974485.1. NCBI lineage: Eukaryota > Metazoa > Chordata > Actinopteri > Characiformes > Alestidae > Hemigrammopetersius > Hemigrammopetersius urotaenia. Next base: position 6,176,510 of record JBBPDC010000007.1, on the reverse strand, counting down.
CAAATCCCCACGGCGGGCCTAAAAACAGGTTCTTCAAACTGAAACAGGTGACTCAGGGCCGGCCCCCTGCACTGGAAAGGCAGAGGGATAAATGACAGAGGCCTGGACTGGAGGGAAAAGAGCAAAGAGAAAAGAAGAAAGAGCCGTTAATGTTCATCTGGAGCCGAGGCATCTGCTTCCCATATCGACACACTTATGGCGAGAGTGAATGGGAACTGGGGGGGGGGCAGGAAGATGGGACCTCAGCTCTAGACCCCAGCACATGCACGTGAAATTAAATCCCTGCACTGACAGCTCCTCTCTGCTATTGATTACGCACAGCGCAGGAGGCTTGCGGGACATCACTGATGGGGGGTGTGAAAGGGCATTTCAGAATCCAGTACATAAATGGAACAGTGGAAGGAGTAACAGAGCAGCATTAGTGCACAGCTCCCACAATCTGGTCCATCTGAATACACGGACAGTTAAAAAGCAGGAATTAACAGCTATTCGTGGGTGGATATCAAACAATGAGACGGAAACACAGTGTTTAGGCTCAAATGGAATACAATACCCGGAATACTGTACAACACAAGCACAATAGTGTACACAAGCACATTTCATTCATATAAACTATACTTACCGTGCAGTGGACGTCACATATTTAAACAATGTGAGCTGAAAATAAATAGAAAATGTTCAACAAAGGCATTTATTCTGAAGATAATGTAAAATGCACTAGTTTGTATACACAATTTTTAAAACAATTTTTTCCTACCTTGTCATGGCCAATCCCACTCCCTAGGTTGTGTTTCCTACTTTCACAAGATAGCTGCGCTGTCCAAAACAAATGTGGCTATTTGTCATCAATCCCATTGTGTTGCATGTCACAGCTTAACACAAGGGATGCTAGCTATATTTTGAATGTATTTCAAGTGTTACCCATTCAGAAGATGGCAAAATAAAACATAAAACATAACATTTAAAACATTTCAGAAACAAAAACTACAAGTGATGTGGAGGAACCAGCCTGCAGGGTGAAACAGAAATCACGAGTTATCTTGAACAGTCTAAGACACGTTTGAGGTTGTCAGAAGACTACAAGAATATTTGAAAATATAGGACATCACTTAAAACTGGCCTTAAGGGAACATTTTGTAGGAACAATAACAATTAATGATGAAATTAGGATTAAACACTTAGAAAACATTGAAGATCAGCTTTCTTTTGACCAGGTGTTTATACCACCTTTGAGCTGAAAGAGTGAGTTTTAGTAAGTTTGGGGAAAGCATCTGTGGCAAAAATGTAACTCTTATAAACCATGTACGTATTTATATTATATAGTGTTAGTGTTCCACAGAGAGAGGCAACACAGGATCTGGAACTGGAATCACCAGGCAGCCGGATCCTTAAACCCAGTCCATGCCACTGTAAAGCTGCAGAATGCCTAAATCAGGATCACCTGTGTATTAGTCTATTTAAAGGAAGAGCAAACACCCACAGTGCAATTTATTGCCTATTTTATGTAAAGCCTTCCAATGTTACTTGTATCAAGGTTTCTGATCCCTACCTGTTTCTCTGGACTGTGCCCACATTTTTGGTGTTGAGTACTTATGTAGATCTTCGGGTTATGACTTTGCTCCTGGATACTCAAGTTTAAACACGCCTGCACAAACTTATACACACACACACACACACACACACACACACACACACACACACAAACAATGTATGCTGAACCTTTGATTTCTAATGAGAGGTAGGAATATATATGTCCTCATATTTGAAAAGATCAATAGAAAAGAAACAACAGCCTTTTAACACAATTTCATTCCAAGTACTCTGCACCACTTCTGTTGGTCCATCCATCATAAAATGTTCACAGGCAGCTGCTTTTGTGAATAAAATCTACGAAAAGGAGGACAAATCGAGTTATTCTGCATTAGTATGACAGTGACAATATGTATATGTGTGATGAAAAGCAACCCATGCCTGAAGGGAGTCAGACTGGAGATAAAATAGAGCTGAACGCACTGTGAGCACTGCGGATCATCCAGAGGGGAAACGCTGACTTCACCCCCCTCAGACCTTCACATCATCTCTCTGGGGTTCAGGCTCTGTGCCACAGTCGACACCTGGGAGAGCATCCTCACCATTCTCACCTCCAGCCCCTCCCAGAGCGAGCCCTGCCGAGTGTGTGTGTGTGTGTGTGTAGGGGAGGGGGTTGAGAACCCACAGAGTTCCTACAAGGTTCTGCTCTTCAACTTCCCTCAGGTTTTCTTTCTCTCTCCCTCAACTTTTTTTCCCTCCCATCCTTTTTCTCACTTATTCTCGCGCACACACTCACGCACACACACCCCTACAGTGTCAAACAGATGGAGCTTTTCAGAGGGCCTCTCTTCCTCAAGTGGAGAGAAGCTTTTGGCAGGTTTTTCTGCGAAACGAGGGCGAGAGCCAACATCACTAAAGCTCCACTTGTCCTGACCTGAACTTCATAAATTATACTATTGTCTTTATTGCCATCAAAGTCATTACACTTCCCATTACAGGGCTGGCCAGCCATGTCATAGGCAACATTAAAGTGATCTATAGGATCAGAAAATAGATTAAAGAGAGGGAAGCAAGGGAAGGATATTTCTTCACCTTCCTTTTCCATCTTTCCAGCAGCTCCGAAATGTGCTCGCCATACCAGGAGAACTTCAAACAAAGCATGGAGGCCTTCCTAAACCTTCCAACCATCAGGCCTGGCTTTATGCAGAGGAGAAAAGTGCCCAATTCTGACCACAGTTTGTGCAACGAATGATGTTGCTAATCACACTTGATCTACTTTTGCATATGGTGAGTCAGTTAACCAAGAGAAACACACACCTGATTACTGTAAACAAGAGGAAGGAACAGCCTTCTGTTTATTTCATCTAGATTTGATATGTACAGAGAAAGCTGTTTACAGTTTCATTCAGTATGTATAAAGACTATGCCAAAAAAAATAACACAATTGCACTGTGCTTACATGAGTTATCTGGGACATCACTTTACCTTGGGAGAATACAGACAATGTAAAAGTCTTAGAAATACAAAATCATGTGCATATTACTCTGTTTGTCGTTTAAGGAATGAAGCAAACGGTTCATGATGGAAAGGTAAGTGTTGTTACACACAAACACAAATAAAGTAAAATATCTGAATGATAAAATATGTGCATTCCACAACACAATAACTTTTGTAGTACAAAACAGCATCCCTCTTTACAGGCACTTAACCCATCGAATCCAGCATCTCCGACATTTATCCAACGCATAAAATACAAAATCTATAATAAGGAAAACGTTAATGTCAAAATAAAAATAGCTCTTTCACACAAAGTCAATACTCGAGACATCCATCGTACCACAGGACCAAAAGGCAGTCGCTGGAAAGTACCAGTTACTTCAACCACAGGAAGAAATCCGTCTTTGCTGTGTACACAAGACCACGTTACTGTACTTCGCTCCCCACAGAGAAGAGAAAAGGAAAAGAGGAGGAATGAGAGAGGAGGCCAGAAAGTCTTTTGTTCCAGATCTGCCTGGCTTGGCTTTTCCTTATGTGTGACATCACTACTGCTCTTTCAGCTTTTACCCTGTCGTCCGCAGCCAAGTGTTTCATCCAACTGCCAAAGCTCAGTTCAGCAACATGGGAGAGTCATGTTACAGGCACTAGAGATAAACACACACACTCGCACACAACACGCACACATACGCTCACAAACTAATTTGCATAGACAGACACAAAGTTTTGTTTTTATACAGTGTCAGGACCCACACCTTTTATGTATATATGGAAAAAAAACTTGGCAACGTCTAAAATATTAATGTAAATAAATGTAACAAGTAATTATGGACCGTTTCTATTGATGCATGCAAATGTACTGTGAAAACCAGTACTCATATTTGGCCTGTTTGCCATATATAAGTAAGCACCCATCTGTTATGTAAAATGTTTTAGCCTAAGCTCAGTAATCTAAAAAGAAATATGTGTGAGTTTGCCTTTTAAAAATATCCTTTAAAAAAAAAAATGATTTGCCTAAAACCGGAAATTTTTTTTTTTTTAAAGAAAAAAATACTTAACAAACAAAAGACAATTTAATTGTTCCTGACATTGAAGGAATGTAGTGTATTTTGTCCTGAAAATGTATGAAAACAAACAGACACAAACACACACACACACACACACACCCAGATGACATCCAAATTAATTTTTCATCCCAGTGCATTAATGAACAGTCCAGCTTTGACCCAGGTTATTTGAATGATTTCCAAGGACAGGTGTTTGTGTGTGTGTGTGTGTGTGTGTGTGTGTGTGTGTGTGTGTGGCGAAGTGCAGTGTGTGTGGTGGGTTGAGGCTCTGTTGTGATAGCTGGAATAGGAGAGGGAGGGGCTAAGAGAAGCAGAGGGTTGTTTATACACAGCCTGTTTATGAAATAAGAATGAAGGACATTAGATAGAAGAACAAAGGATAAATATTCATAGGTTTTGTTGAAACTTTAATTAGGCTGCGTCTGGTCCTCTTGAAGTGTTTATCTTATGTACTGCATGTATCGATCCTTTGTATGTGAAATACCTTAATAAAGCAAACCTTAAAGGGGTGAGTGAGGTGACTGGGGATGAGTCCCCCAGAGCTCCTAATACCAACATATACTGCTTTATTTATGCTGTGTTGAGCACTATGTAGGATTTAGCATTCAGCCTGGAATTTTCCACGAAGGCTGCAGGATGACAGGCCCAATCAAACGCATACACGACACACTTCAGCCACAGGTGAAGGTCATGTGCTTTCTGTTTTTCTCTCTTCTTCTCTCTCTCTCGCACACACATACTCTCCACTTTCTTGAACACTGCACTCGACATTACAAATTGATGCTCGATTTGAAATGGGATATGTAGGTCACAGCACTATAGGAATACCAATGCAGCAAAGTCGTACGCCGGCTGTCATTTTCAAGGATAGCTGGGAGGGATTCAGTTTAAAAATACAACATTCAGACACATTCACACCCACATACACTCTGACATACTAAAACAGGACTGTCCAGCTCCGGTCCTAGAGTCCTGAAGCCCACACCAGATTTAACTCATACGCTCATTTCCAGGTTTGGTAGATGTCCTTGAAAAGGGAAATCCCAAAACTGTGCTGATCCTCCAGGACCTGAACTGGAAATCCTTTACTGAGGGAAGTTGGCAGATCACAATCGCATTACAAAAGTTATCACTGCATCGTACAAGTCATGTTTAAAAAAATACTCATTTAACCAAAACCCATTTTTTCTGCAAGGTGTAAAGGTCAAAGTCCTGAATAGAAAAAACTAGCGGTTTCCAATCAAACCTTTATCTGCCACATCCTCAGTGTCCAGTGAATTATCACAGACATTCATGAGTTTCTCAGAAATGAACGTAAAAAAACAATTTTTCTGGAAAACTATTGACAACTCATTTTATACAACACTCTTATGAATTCTTCAGTCAAAGCTATTTGTAAACTAAGCAGCACGTCTGTAAATTGGTGTAATTTGTTCTTACAGAGATGAAGGAGAGGATAATTCATTACCAGCGTGATGGTGTGGGTGAAGTAATCATAAGCTCCTGCCTGATCACACCTGGATACCAGAAAACAATGAAAGCAACAGTAGCTGCTTTTTCTCCAAAAACTCCTAAATTGGATCAAACTTTATAAAAAAAACAACTTTGGTAAGACACACTCTGGCCAGAGGACATCATGTACTTTTAAGAGTGTGAAAGCCATGGTTTTGAATTCATGTTATATAACTAATAATAATAAGGATAACAGTTATCCAGCTGCCCAATTGATTCTATGATTAGTTTCCAGTGAACTGCATTTCTGCTCTTTTACGAACACAAGTAACTGGGCCAAGTACAGGCTGTCAGTGGTAACCCACAGAATAACACAGATATGGCAGATAGAGGTTAGTTTGAAAATGCTAGAGTTCACTTGGAAAGTTGGATCTCACTCCAGCACCACTGTGCATTGCTGGTGTATGTAGTCCAGCAAGACCCTTTTCTCCTCCCATCCAATCACTCTCTGCGTTCTTTGCCCCACTCAGGAGTAGAATGGCCGGCCTTTCTCAGGGCTCTGCAGCCGGTTGAGGCGGGCGAGCTGCGATGGGGAGGGTGGGACGTCCTGTCGGTAGGGGCCTTTGGGGGGTGTGGGAGCCATGGTCATGGGGTCAGGTGCTGGTGCAAGTTTGGCCTGAGCCTCCTGCTCTTTACGCCTCTGCTCCTGTCGCAGCAGCTCCTGGGTCTCCAGCAGCACACGGGCGTTCAGGCTGGACGCAGGAACACTCAGGTAACCATTCGTACCCCGGCCTCCCTGATAGCTGGAGTAGCGCGGGTTCTCTTTAGCAGACTGGAAGACCTCGCCAGGGGGGTAGACCTTATCCCAGGAGTCCTGAGACACAGTACTAGGGTTTTTACGTGGCTGCCTGAAAGAGAGATGAGGGGATCAGGTCACAAACCACAGAAATGAATCCTTAATGGGCAAACATATGGTTCAAACATGTTATAACTGTCATTTTGATATATTATTAACATTTTAATGACAAATAACATACATGTTTGTATCTGGTTCATGTCTGCCCTCAAATTTGTTTTGATATCAGTAAAAAGGGCAAAAATGTGAAGGACATTTGTGCAAAACAACACTATAAATACAGTCAAAGCGTAATAAAATGCAGTCCATTCTTCTTACAAATGCACACACTTCAGAGAGTAAAGAGCAGGAAATGCTTGAATGAGATGAAAAGAAAGGTTTTTGATTTCTTCAGCTATGTTTTCTATTTGCTATAAAAATAGGATGTAAGAGTTTGCATGTGTGTGTTCTTCTTTGGCTTCTTATAACATGCAGATGTTGAAGGAAATAGAGCTCTCTCTTTCAGATGACATTCATTATTCTTAATCAGACTACAGTCCTGTTATCCTGCACATAATACACACACACACACACACACACACACACACACACATATATACATATATATATATATATATATATATATATATATATACCCCCTACTCACACACACTTAAATGTAGGCCTGGAGGGATTCATATGGCACTGTCCTCTGTGTAAGTGCAGGGTGTGTGGAGAAAGAGAACAAGAAGCAGCTAAGGAGAGATTTTCCATATGCTGAGCTATGCACTATGAACACTATGAAGATTTGTGCTTTACAGCTGCATTATCAGATGTTGTTCAAACAGAGACTGCTTTACATATTTATACCTTTTTCTCTATGTATTTAAAGATATAGGGTTCTTTGGATGATGCTGCAGAAGAAAAGGGTCATTCACATAATGTGGAGGGCCTTAAAGTTTTTCTTTTTTTTTTTTTAAAGGTTTTCACATCTGATTACAAAACTGGTTCATTTAAGATCCATCCACTGAAAAGGTCTTTAAGGAATCAACAAATGGAGAGCATTCTTATGTGAAAATGGATGTCTTTGTTCTGCTTTTTTCACCAAAGGGAACTTTACAAATGTTTTTATTAATCATTAATCAGAAACAAACCAAATTTAAAGTAACATTTTCATTGATTTAACTTTTATGTATTTTGAGCTGCTCTTTCATATCTGATGCACCCAGTGAATTACCCACATTAGCGTAAGTGTTTTCAATATCGTTTAAACTAAAGTTCAAGACCACTGTATTTAAATAGCCTGCTGAAGACCCTTTGTGAGTGCTTGTCGCACACTTAACTTTGTTCGTATATTTCCTTAAGCCTGACTTTAATTGTAACACCAGTACTGATATACAGATGCCATCACCCACCAATAGTAATCCTCACATTGTTAGCTTACATTTTTAAACAATCTTCAGATTGATTTGTGCTCCATCATAAATGAATGATGTATCTGTAAAGTATAATGAAGTCATGGTGGAACAGTTAAATTTAGAGCCAATGTGCCAAAGCCGAAAAAATAAATGTCATGGGGAAAATGCTGTGGGTCCATTGTTCAAAGAAACCATCTGGTACAGATCAGGGCTTTACAAAAAGCACAGCACACACTTTCTAGGGAGATATGCTGCGCAAGTACTAATAACACAATAATAAATTATTTGCAAAATGCACAAGACCTTAAGCGGTGCATCGCATTAGTTAACAAGGCGCAGGAAGAAAACACTTTGTGTTTTTGTCTCTCTCTCTCTCTTCTCACACACTCCTGTTCATTCTTTCTGTCTCTTGTCCTATCCCCCTTTCTCCCCCTCTTACTAAACCTCTTCCTCTCTCTCTCCCTCTATAATCCTTCTCTAAATATTATGCCCTTTATTACTGCAGCACTAATTCTCTACACAGCAGAGTCACTTGTACTTGTTATCTCTGTCACTATACTGGCTGCATCAAAGCTGCGCTGCTATTGGTCAGAATGGGGCTTGGCCAGTCTATCAGCACGTCTAATAAGCAAACTGTGCTTTCCAAAGGTCAAAGATCACTCCTCACTAGCCTGACCTGGCTCAGCGGGTGCTACGAGATTATGGAAGGAATGCGTATCAAGTAGCCGGGGTCTGCGAGATGCTGCCTCGTGGGCTGCATCTTGACACCAGTCCTGGAGGATAGGCAGACGACACTTAGATTGAAGTGTATCCAATAGCGACAGTGCCACGGGCGATACCTTCAGGCGGAGAGGGAAAGTGGACGCGGATCGCTTGCATTGATTCGTGTCATTATGTCTGTGTTCCATGTATTGGGTGTCAACATCTCTATTGACTCTCAGAATCACCATACTGCCCTGAGAGAGGAGTAGGAGGAGAAATGGATTTGTTTATAGAGAACAGCCCTAACACACACACATACAAACACACAAACACACACATAAACATATCCATTCAAACACACACAGGTTTGTTTATATATACAATGTCGGGAGATGGGGCCACACATATCTCCCATATGTATTTTACACACACACACACACACACATACACACACACACACACACTTTATTAAGTGAACCATTCACCTTCACAAAGTTGGAAACATGTAATTCTCCAGATTATCACTGTACACTGCAGAATTAAGGCTGGAACCTTGAAATCCTACCCTAGACCACGATAGACCACCATTCCACAAATCCTGATTCATCAGACTTCCAGATGGTGATATGTGATTCATCTGTCCAGAGAATGTGTTTCCATGGCTCCAGAATCAAAAACAGGTATTCTTTACACCACTTGAGTCAATGCTTTGTGCCTGGTGATCTTAGCTTGACTAGTGTGGTTACCATGGTAATAACCTAGCTGTAAACTAATCATAACCTCACCTTAGTAACAAAAACTAACGCTCTCCTTTAAAGTTTTAAAATAAACACATAACAGAAAGGTTGGAAAAGTTTAGTCCTGTTTTGCTTCCAACAAAGTCTGGATAATTTTTCTTGAAAACGATTAACAGGGTTTAACATGAATTACTGCCCAAATGCTGGGGAATCTGGCACCAAGACATTAGCAGCAGAGCGTTTAAGTCCTGTAAGACGCAAGGTGGAGCCTCAATGGATCGTACTAGGTTATCTAGCACATCCCACAGATGCTCAGACTGAGATTTGGGGAATTTGGAGGCCAAGTCAACTCTTTGTCATGTTCCTCAAACCATTCCTGAACAGTTTTTGCAGTGTGGAGCTAATTATTCACTATAAAAAAATAAATAATTAAATATAAACGGTACTAGTAATAGTAGTACTAACCGTTATTGTTTGAAATGTTGTTGTTAATGTTCTTGCTGATTTTTGATTTATTTGTTGTTTTATTTTTTAAAAAAACTGAGTGTCCCATAGTTTATGGGATCATTTTTTAAAAACATTTACATGCACACAAACACACACAGACAGACAGATGACTGAAGAAACACATGAACACACACATGTACACTCACACTCACACACACAAACACACACTCATCTCCAAAAAGCCAGAGATGGGGCAGATTCTGTAACTGTATATATCCTGCACTGTACTGCAGGCTAGAGAAAACAGAACTCATGCATGTAGGGAAGACCACACACATACACACACGCACACAGACGCACGCACCAAAGACCCCGTCACCCAGCACACACACCTACACACACATTACACAAACACATGCGTTACACATTCCTTTAGCAATTACCTAAAGAGCATAATCTGATACTTCGGAAAACAAATGAAGCAGCTCTAAGCTTGACAGTCTATTTTCTTCCATTTTGCCAAACAGCTTTCCACCATAAGCGATTCTGGCAAGCTTTCAGCTAGGAAAACACTGCTAAGGGAAACAATATTAAACCCCCAACAAATTCACTCAAATGGCACCTTCAGTTAGTGCAGTGTCTGTTTCCAGTTTTAGGAACCCCTTAATATTAAGCCAAAAAAGAAAGTCTTTTAATGTCCTACACTCAATTTAATGATGTGATTTCTTTATTCCGCTGCAATGCTGCTGTCATACTTTGATGTGTAAAACTACCATTTTGATTGAGTAAACATATGAATAGGAAGAGAGTACAGCTATTAATGGCATTTTACTTCCTTTTATATAGGAAAGCTTCAGTTCCACATGCTGATCCATTTTACAATGAGCAATGTGGACATCAGATTTTAGGTTAAAATGGATAAAGACAGAAAAGTCTGAATAAAAAAGCAAAAAAAAAATCCAACACAGCATAGAAGACACAATAAAATGTCATTAGTGATGGGAGAAGTGATGTAAGTGTTAATTGAGTTACTGTGACTAAAGATGTGTTTTGGCCATTGTTTTTTTTACCCTGCAGGTGTGCGCTGACTGGCTTTGCATTGGTTAGGAAAAGATTAAGCAAGTATGAACACTGATATCAAACAGAGCCTTCGGCCACAGATACACTTCACTTGCTCTGAGCGTTACTGACAGTCATGACAAATGTGCAGAAGAGGAAGGAGGAAAAGCGGGCGAGGGAGGGATGAGAGAAGATGGAGAAACAGATGGAGATACAGGACTAAACCGCCCCCAAAAAACTGAGCAAGGCCCAGAGGAGCGCAGCTGCCAAGATAAACTTCCCCCTGAAAACATGTTCTCCAGGTGCTCTTTATTGAGTTTTAGAGGGCAGAGGATCTGTAGTCTCTCTCTCTCTCTCTCTCTCTCTCTCACACACTCACACACACACACACACACACACACAC
>JBBPDC010000007.1:6135465-6165266 GCA_037974485.1 Hemigrammopetersius urotaenia | reverse complement strand
CACACACACACACACACACACACACACACACACACACACACACACACACACACACACACACACACACACAGAGTTCTAATCGAGTGTGTGGAGCTGCAGCCAATATACAGAGTCAAGAACGTGACTGAGGAAGATGTCTAGTTGAAGGACAGCATTGAGCTCAAGGAGAGTAATTTTGTATTTTTTTGTGTGTGTGTGCGTGTGTGTGCGTGCGTGTGCGTGTAAGAGAATGTGTGTAGGGGTTTGTATGTGTGTAATACTAACCTCACAATCCAGTCTGTTAATGTTAGTGGTGTGACAGTGTGATCATAATGTTTTTGTCTTCTCAAAACTGAATTTTTTCAGTGCCATAGATTTAATCTACTCTCTCTGAAGATGAACCTGAAGCAAAATGCATTTAAAAAAAAAAAGGTGCTTTTTTTCTATTGACTGTATGTGCAGCCGTGTTTATTTGATGTCATCGGCAGAACTTTAAAGCAAATGACAAAATGTAATTATGTAATTCTTGTTCTTGCACTAAGACTACCCTTTAATCATGCAACTCGCTGGAGTGTGTGTTTATGCAGTGAGTTTATGTGTGAGTTTGGGTTCTCTTACCTTGGTAAGGAGTTGTACTGTCTCTGTGACTGTGTGAAAGCGTCATCTTGTCTCTGTCGCTGCATCTGGACTTCTACAGAAACAGAATGACGTCCTGTCGGACTGTAGGCCCCGGCATTGGCCTGTGGAAAACAAACACACACACACACACACACACACACACACCTCCATTATGCACTGACTCACAGTCACAACAGCACAGCACAGGAATACCTGTACTAGCATTTATCCTGAGAGTTTCATTAAGGCCCATGAATACAGTACACTACACTCAACCCAAACTCACTGCAGAGCACGACCCCATGCACAGGCCTCACCCCTGACCTCAACCATGGGGGGTAATGCAACAGCTGTAAGGACCAACACTGTTATTGCATGACAACACAATTAGCTGTCTGAGCGCCCGGACTAACATTTGCTAAGCCAGAGTGCTAACGCTAAAGCTGTACACATGCTTGGTAGGCCATGTAGGAGTGAAGCAAGAGTCTTTAATGTCTTCAGAAAAAAAAGGCCTTTGTCTTTAGAGAACAGCTGTAAAAACAGAAGAATTTAAGCCCTTGTCGGAGTCTGTGCCATTAAAAACAGGGAAAGCAAGGCAATTACATGTGTGTCTAATGAAGAGAATGCAGAGACCACTCTAGACGCAACATGTCTGCAGCAGCCAGCAGCACACCGAGCAAAAACAAGGCGAGGGAAGATGATTTCACTGTGAGGTTTAAGTGTGTAAAAGCAGACGGTGAGGAAATAATTATTCACAGAAATTATATTTTTTAATGAGTTTTGAAAAGGAAATGAACCCTCCATTTCAGCAGCCTGGGGACAGAAATCAGGAGAGCATGCGAGAATGTGAATCGTTTTTCTCTGTATCTTTTCTTTACATATTTAGGCCAGAAAAAACAGGATAAAACAGGACTAATCTGCCGAGGCCAACAAAGCAATTCTGACATTGTGAAGAGTATTTTCATTAAAACATTAAAACTTTGCTTTTTGGTTGAAGGGGTTAAGCGTAGGATTAGACAGGTCTTATATATTGTCGCTGTCATAAAAAAACATGTATCTCCATTTTTTCCTACAATATTTGATCAGCTAATTCCATTATAAACAGAGTAAGAAAGACAGAAAGACAGACGGACAGAAAGACAGAAAAAAGACAGAAAGAAAGACAGAAAGACAGAAAGAAAGAAAGAAAGAAAGAAAGAAAGAAAGACAGAAAGAAAAAAAGAATGAAAGAAAGACAGAAAGAAAGAAAGAAAGAAAGACAGAAAGAAAGACAGAAAGAAAGAAAGACAGACAGACAGACAGAAAGACAGAAAGAAAGAAAGACAGAAAGACAGAAAGAAAGAAAGAAAGAAAGACAGAAAGAAAGAAAGACAGAAAGAAAGAAAGAAAGACAGAAAGAAAGAAAGACAGAAAGACAGAAAGAAAGAAAGAAAGAAAGAAGAAAGAAAGAAAGAAAGACAGACAGACAGAAAGAAAGAAAAAAGACAGAAAGAAAGAAATAAAGACAGAAAGAAAGAAAGACAGAAAGACAGAAAGAAAGAAAGTAAGAAAGAAAGAAGAAAGAAAGAAAGAAAGACAGAAAGAAAGATAGAAAGAAAGAAAGAAAGAGAAAGAAAAAAAGACAGAAAGACAGACAGAAAGAAAGACAGAAAGAAGGAAAGAAAGAGTGTGTATGTGCACCATCAGTCACCAGATGATGCTATGCCACATATTTCCCTCTCCATTGCTCTGGAAGTGACCGGTTTGTGTATCTAACCGCATTAACCAGAACACAATTTGACTTTTTATTATTCATCTGATAACAAAAAATACTTTATAAAAGCTTGACATTTCCCCTAATCACATTCAAGCATGGCAACATGTCTTCTTCATTTTAAAGCCCAAGAAAAATGGTCAAGCCCGCCAACCCCCCCTGTTCCACCACCGCCTCTGCCAACCCCCCCTCCGCTGCCCTCACCACCCCAATCTGACACGTTTTTCCAAATCCAAATTCTTCGCTATCTGTGAAGATAAAGAAAACACCACAATACAACTAGTCCCATCTGTTCAAACATGAGTGCACTTTGTCAGGGAAAGCTGTAATCGTGAAAAATTGTTTGCAGCGATTCAAAACAGCAATGCACGGAAGAGACGGAGGAAAAGAGAGGGGTGGCGGCGCACTAGCCGGCCAGCAGACTTCCAAATGGGGCGTAATAGTTATGATTACCATGTGGGGTGACCCGTAGCCTTTTATATCAAAGCTGGGTCAGCTCGCTGGCTGGATGAGGATCAGGGCCTGCGCATAAGCTAACTCCCTCTACTCCTCATAACACTGTCTACTGCTCCAGACACACAATCACTTCCAGAGATTTCTTCCATGTCTCCACAGACACACACACACTCACACATTCACATATGGAATTAATTTCTCCAATAATGTGTCTGACTACACAAGCGAACAGAGAAAAGGAGTAAGGACAGACACAGAAGACGGGAAAAACAAGACAACGTGTGTAATGGCTGCTATTGGAGGTGATGTTTAGCAGGACAGCCAGATCAGATCTGTCAATAAAAATAAAATAAAAGAGATGGAGAGAGGCAGAGAAAACAGCAAAACAGTGGCAAAGCAGAGGGAGAAAGTGTTGAGAGTACAGAGAAAGAGAGGAAAAAAGATGGTGATGTGGGAGAGAGAAGGAGAGAGAGAGAGAGAGAGAGAGAGAGAGAGAGAGAGAGAGAGAGAGAGAGAGAGAGACAGAGACAAAAAACCTACATGCTAGAAAGCCTTCTACAAGACCCCATTCTCGCACTTTATTAAGTGAAGGACCACTCCATTTACTAACATTTTGTGCATTTCTGTGTTCAGGGGCAGAGCAAAGCCCTCTTACCTCCAGAAACATGAAGTATTCTGCCCCCGGACTTAAGATGTAATACGAATCCATTGTTCAGAGATACTGTTAATGTCCAATATGAACAGATACAAACGTGCAATTCATTATTCATCTTTTTGGCAATCTGGTAGTTCCATAATAAAAGCGTGGTGCACTTTGCATTAATTCCGAAGAGAACAAAGGCCTTTAATGCATTCACCTCCGTTTTGTTTGACCAAATGAATAAACAACAATACATTTGTAGTTTATTTTCCCAGTACTCATAGTGGCTTGATTCTACCGATTTTACTTTACCTTTTGCAGTTTTCTCCACTGCAAGCTCCCAGCAGGACTTCTCAGCAGAAAAAACACAAAACAAATGTACATGGTTTTACCACCTCTGCTGTAAATTCAAATACAGAGTGAAATATGTAGCATGTTCAGATTTTGGAGAGTGCTATCAGATTAATGTATTTCCAGGAAACCAACAGGTTAGCAGGAGAGAGAGAAAGAAAGAGAGAGAGAGATAGACAAAGCGAGAGAGCAAGAGAGAGAGAGAGAGTGAAAGAGAGAGATCGCAAGAAAGAGAGACAGACGAGAGAGACAGAGATAGACAGAGCAAGAAAGGTAAAGCGTGAGAGTCAGAGAGAGCGTAAGAGAGGGAGAGAGAGAGACGGAGAGAGAGATATCTATGCTAGAAAGCTTCTTCAAGGTCTCATTCTACCAGTTTATTATTTGCTATCATCTTTGTACATATCCATGTTCAGGGGCTAAGAAAGCCCTTTTAACTCCAGAAAAGTGCAGCATTCTGCTTCCTTTCCTGCCTAAACTCGGGATTTATTGACATTTTCTCGATAAAAGTCCCACTGTAAGCTTCCAGCAAGGCTGGTGCTCTATATAGCGGAACATGTGCATTTCACCCACCACTTCTGCTGTAAATCCAAACACACCCTGAAATATCTTCAGCATAGTCCAGTAGCAAGAACTGATTTTTCAGACCAATCAGATGCTCAGTTGCTCCATGGTCCTGCAGGAACGTTGTTTTGTTTTACTGTGTACTGTGTAGATGAAATGAAATGAAAATGAACCTTACTGACTTGACTCGATGGTGCACACACATTCAGACTGAACATCATTTGCATTATTTACATCAATCTGTTCCTTCTGGTCTCAGTCACAAACATACATGCATAACCAGAACTGCTGCCAAGATAATAGACTAACTATACCCATCCTCTCTGAACTGTAGGACTGCCTCAATTACATCTGCAATAGCACAGGACATCACATAACCACTCAAGTGCCACTACACTGTACTGCCCTCTGGATCCCTGAGGTGCAGAAGGGTTCATTTCAGTAAAAGCCTGAGTTACACAGCCCTTAAGAGAATGACTCGTTAAGGGGATGTAGTCATGCTCTTTTGCTGGGTGCTGTTGTGTTGTTTTCTACCAATATACTGAAACAGAGAACAACACGACAGCTGGTGGCCAAGTGGTTTAGAGCATCTGTCCTGCAATCAGAGAGTGGGTTTGAATCCCAGGACTGCTAGTGGCACCTAACCCGAGCAAGGTACTATTCCCACATACTGATCCCCGGACAGAGCCCAGCTGCTTCACTTGGTGAATGGGTTAAATTTCACACTGTTCACACTGTGTCCTGTATTGTGTTCACATGAATGGGCACCTTACACTTTACGTATTGTTCAATATTGCTGTGTGATGATACGTCTGACTCTTTGATAGGGACCATAAATTCGAACTTATATGACCAAATGACCATACAAAAACAAACATGTCGTGGACGTGATATGAGGATGATTCTGATTGTGAAACCTGACTAAACAGACTTCTAAAATTGTAAAAGTGTAACCTGTCTGCCGAACACACGACTGACTTGCAGATTTATCTCAGCACACTAAAAGCCCTCAAACTTTTACCAAACACACACACACCCACACACACACACACACAAACTATCATGCTTCAGCCACTAAGAGCATCTCGTCCAGCATCAGTGAGACCGCTTGATGAACATCCCACAAATGACTAAGTGGGGGGTGCAGGGGTCAAATATTCCTCTATGCATTCTATACTGCTGGATAAGTGCTTCAAGGCAGGGCTCCTTTTTCACAGAAGATAATCTTATCTGTTTCATGCTCAGAACTGTATAGAATATGGTGCAAAGACAAGCTGTGTCTGTTCCACAGAGGGGATAATGGCGATCTTGACTCATGGAGGCCTTATCTTCCAAGTCCTGCTTTATTATCCTCCTCCACGTTCCTCTTTGACTGAATGCTGTTATTGTTTCACAAGCCCACCGCATGTTTAGCTGAACTGATTTACAGTTATATAGATAACCTTTTGTTAGCACTGGCCATGTATAGCATGCAGGGACAAGATGTGTTTCCACTTATTATATTTGTGTAGGGTTATATACTAAAAATAGTCCAGCTTCCTTTTTTCACAGGCTTTTTAACATTTTCTTTGTAACTTTACCTAGAGTACATTCATGTTATACAAATATATTTATATCTTCCAGATATCCCTGTGATGCCTCCAGCGACTGTTTGGATTTGAGAGTCATACTTGGTTTCTACAAGTAATACAGGGCTTCCACAAGGAACACAATGATATAGTGTACATACAATAGCTAGTTACTCTAATGTTATTTGCATTTACTCTTAAGTCTTATTTAATATATGTAATAATAATTAAATAAAAACACTCACTGCTCACCTGAAATATTATTTAAGGTGCCTAAGTCTTTTGCATAGTACTGTATGTATGTATGCACATATACTATATATATATACAGTATATAGGGGTCTCAAATGGTCTATATTTACATAATAACCAAACTACTACACCTACATGGATGTAGAAGTTTCAGATTCAGTGCCTCCAGACAAATGTATCATTAAACAACTTTTGGACTGGTATCGGTCTCAGAAGCGACACATGTATAAAATAACATGAAAGGAAGGGAAGCAGATGTGATGCTGTACATGCTGTGATTCATCAACTTTTGTTTTCTTAGCCGGAGTGGAATTAAAGCCCTGGAGAACACTTTGGTGGGAAAGAACTTCCTTTATCAGAACCCCTATATCTTCATAATGGAACTTTCATTCTCTGTTTTGTGTCACGCTTGTTAATAACTCCGATATTGCACTGCTTTTATAACACACCATCAGTAGTCATGAAAATGTTGTAGTCTTACTGAGTCAAATGTGACATTCAGGCTCATTGTGCTTATTGTAGTCACATCAAGGCATGTTTTATGTTGCGCCTGTGCTCTTACATGCATCTGGCCCTGAGCTTCTTCATGCTTCAAAAGAGATAAAGGAAGCTCCAGCTCTAAAGAAACATGTTGGTTTACATTCAAGAGTGAAGCGTATTCTGTTCTCTGAGTGGCGGTGAGCTTACTATTGCTAAGAAGAGAACACTATAGGGCGGTATCTCTGACTACATACGAGTGTGTTGAAGCACGTTATCTTATTATTCAGGCACAAGATTCTCACATTCCCTCACCTCAGCAAAGGACTAAGTTTTATTAGCTTGAATGAGGCTGTCAGACAGTGCTTTATGTTGAACATCTGGAACCTCCTCCCCCTGCTTTGTAAAGCTGGATACACACTCATTAAAAAAAAAGGTGACAAAAAGGATTGTTCGGAAGGATGCCATAAAAGAACCAATTGTGGTTCCTTAAAGACCTTTAAAGGACAGAACTCTATTTGTAAATGAGAAGAACTTAGTTTAAAGAAAAGAACACAATTAAGCCTGTGTAGCAACTCAGGCCCAGTGTATACATGAATGGGTCTGTTATTAAACAGGGGTTTTCCTCCTTTCTTCAAACTCCAAAAGAAAAAAAAACTGTCCTCATGAAAACACAAAACACAGCGGTGTAAAAGCTACGCCAAGCCAACAGGCAGCGATATAACCCAAACCATAAAGTCATGGAAAAAAAGTTATTACCAGTTCCAGTAATCTAACAAAGGGCTCATCCAAAACCAGCAATGCTGCGTCTGAGTAGTTTAATAAAACTTTTCTTTTTTTCTTATTTGCTTTCCTTGATTGTGACTGATCTGGTGTTCAAGCAAATCCATATGCCAGTCCTCTCTACTGATGCATTTAGGAAGCACTGAATCAGGGCGCTGTTTTAACACATCTTTACTTGGGGAGGGTGTAGGATGTAGCAGTGACCACTGCATTCCGCATATTGATTCTTCTGTTCCTCTACACAGAGTACTAGCACATATATGTGCATCTATGTATTTTAAAAAGTCCCATTTCCAAGGCTAAATTTTGACAAACGCTGATAACTGCGCACACGAAGAAGATATTAAGGTTATGAGCCAAAAACCTTTATTTCCAGTCTACATTGCAACACTTAGCTGCTGAAAATCTTCGCCTTAGAGACAGTTTTCCAAATACACCCTTTTCGGTGACCTAAAATGCTGTCTGTATGTGGTTGAAATGCCGTAAATGTAAATGTAAATGCAAAACAATCTGAAAAACGTACATTAGAAATGTTAGCTTGGACAAGGCCACATCTAAAAAGCCAGGAACCATTTAGAAAACTTTATTTCTTAAAAAGTATAAACTGCTGTCTGTGACTGTCGAGGGATGAAAAACAAGACAGCCCTCTTTTCTCTGGAAGGGTCGGGAACAGTCCCAGGAATTGGCATTGTGGTGATTATCCTTGCGCTATGATATACAGTTATTGATCTGCCCAGCTAAAGAAGTCTATTACTGAGTCTTTAGAGTTTGGAGCAAAAGCCTTGAGTAACAAATCTATACTCTGACCCTGATATGTCCGTGCTATTCCCTTCTAGGGCCTTGTGTAAGAGGAGCTAGATAAGTTGGACTTCAAGCCGAGAGTGATTAAAGTTGAGTTGACTTTGAAGTTTTTTGGGTCTGCTTCTCTTCATGACTGCATTTCTAAAGGCTATAAATCATTGCTGGAAAGGTCTTGCGTTTCCATGGCACACTTACACAAAAGTTTAGACGGCTAACTTTCATCTAGTAGAGTGTGGAGGTATTTAAGATCTGGGATGACACTTGAAGATCTAAGAAGATTTCAAGCTATAGTTAGAAGTGTCAGAACCACTATAGTTACTGTTGCTGATTCAGGTGACAATTCAAACCTGCACTGACTTCGGTAATATAGCAGGCGATCAATAATGTTTTTAAAGGGACTGAACACTCAGTCTGGCCAGTTTGTGCGATGGTTTTGCAGCAGTGTGCTTTGAACTCTGATGCTACTGTGGAACAGCCTGCATGCCAAAAAGGATACACACTGCATCTGAGCCATTATGAAATAGCTTTAAATCTTTTCATTGTTGTGATGGCCATTTCCTTTCAAAAAGAGTTATGAATATCCCCAGAGATGCCTGTTACCTTGTTATGACAGTTTTATGACATCGTCCTGTCACACTTTTGACAGCATGATCAAGTGAAGCATTATAGCCAGGCCTGCCTCATCTTACCTCTCTCTCTCTTTTCCTCTGTCTCTCTCTTTCTCTCTATCTCTCTCTGTCTGGTGATATTTTAACACCTGCCTGCAGCTATGACAGGCTGTTCATTTCTATGGAGTTGCAGCTCCCCAGTAACTCTAATTCAGCCTCATACACGCATTCACACGTAGAATGGAGTATATACAATTGAAGGTAAAGGGTCTGAACAGACCTTGCTTAGTTATACATTTTGTTAATTTTCTAAACACATTTCTGCATTTTAAAGCACAATTACTGTGTATTTTCTGAGTTTAACATATAAGACAAAAATAATACAATAAAACATAAATGTGGACTGTGCAAAAGTTCTGTAACATGTAACATTTCATCTTTTTCCCAATAAGTAAGCACTCAGCAGACAAATATATTTGGTAAAAAATGAAATTTGTTTCCAGTAGAAGTGCATTTATTTTTACTTAGGAAATCAACAAAATATGTCATTTGACAAGTGGTGTGCAAAGATGTGCGTATGTGTGTGTGTGTGTGTGTGTGTGTGTGTGTGTGTATGTTTAGCTGTAAGGCCTGGCTTAGGAGCTGAAGGAGACCAACCCAATCCTGAACCTCACTCCAGGACTTCCACCAGGCCAATTAGGCAGAGATCAGCTTCACCTGAATACTAAGGGCCAGGACTTATATATAGTCAGCACTGACTAGAACACAGTGCGAAGTATACTGCCTTGTGAGTTACCAAGCCTGCTATCTTTATTCTTAGATTCATGTTACCGACCTCCTTCTGTTTTCTGGACTTCCCTTATTTCTATACGGACTCACTTGACGTTTTGGATTTTCTGGTTTTGACCTTTTACTCTGGACTTTGGTTTTTCCCCTTTTTGCTCTGCGGACTTTTCAGATTAATTAAACTGCTACTGTTTATTTTTACTCTGCGTTTGGATTCTTTCCTGTATTCATTACATTAGCTCATTTTATTTTTGTTCAGAGAGAAGCAATGAAATTAGAAAATAAATAAATAGTAATAATAATGCAGTCCTCGCTATTATAAAACAAACAAACAAAAAACAACTTTCTGCAGTCTGAATCACTACAGCATACATAAAAACACATGCTCAAACCCCTCCCCACACATATAAGCACTCTTCTTAAAGACTAGCTGATGAGGGTGTTTAGGAGCTGTGATAACTGTTTATAGCCAGCATCAATATTTCACAAGTCTGTCGACTACAAAGCCATTTGCAGACCACTGGCTGCAACAGCTTCTTTCAATGTTTTATATATTTTCCTCATATCCCAACAAGACTATCTCCTTTCTCTTCAGAGACCGGAATCAAAAACACATCACAACCTGAAACCGAACCAGAGCTGCTCAGAGACATCAGACTCCTGGCCAATCATACAGCAGGCTCACAGGAGGGCCTAGATCTCATTACAGCACCTCCAAGATGAGAACTATTGCCAAATTATGACATGTAGGACATAAGCATGGCATATTCCCACACTCCTCATTGAGATTCCCACAAAGTCCATTAAACATTCAAAATGCTGCTGCCAGAGTTCGGTACGGAATTGATATCAAAACATTACTGATTGCATGCAAGTCACTCAATGGTTTGGGCCCTAAATACATCTTTGATATGCCTGATGTATGTAATCCTGGTAGTTTTCTTAGATCTGAAGGAGCTGAAAGAGCCAAAACTAAGAATGGAGAAATGGCTTTTAGTTCTATGACTTGATATACTCAGAAAAGATTGCTGTTAAGCCTATTTTTCACAATTCCAGTATAATATCAAGCTCCTAGCCCATCTCCAGACACAACGCCATGGAAAACTGGTCCTAGACAGCTACACAGCTACTCTGTGTCTATACTGTGTGAATAAAAAGATCAAAACAGAGCACAGATGTGTTTCCTCCCCTAGCTATGTGCCACCATTAACAACACATAGATCCTTTGATCCCATCCATACATGGAGCAAACAAAGAGCCCAAAGAGACTAAGCTGTGCCATTTGCATGCTCTTCTCTGGGAAACGCTTCCTAAGTATAAAAGATCCTTCAAAGGGGGGCAATTTATGTCAAATGCTACTGTTCCTGTTTTCCTCATGTCACCTTCTTCTCTTGAAGGATCCACATCATGTAAAAATGAACTTTCCCACCTTGTATTTTTGAAGTAAAGGATCTGATGTAACACTCTTTCAAAAATACACCAATCACTCTTCAGCTTATACACTTCCCTCTCCAACGCAAGTCCTTGTTTTTGTGATGTCACAAAAACCAACACACATACAAGTCACTCATTCGTGATGAATTGACGTAAGAGGCACTTTAGCTCAGATAAAGGCACAACATCAAAAACTTACAGCCTTAAACACTAAGGGATTAGAAGAGGTTGGGAAGGATTATGTAAAAAAGGAAATTGACTGGAACATAAAATCAGGACAAACCCTTTTAAACAAAATGAGAGAGCTTGTTCTGTTTTTGAAGATTTGCGGCTCAGTGAGAAAATTCTTTCCAAAAACAGCTACGTTTTCATTGTCTTGATTATATTTCCGTGGCGTGATCAGAGAATTTTTATTCTGAAAGTGTGGTTTTTCTAGTTGTGCGGTCTTCTTAGCTGCTCCCCTCTCAGACAAAGCAAACACAAAAGAGGCACCGTCAAAAGGGACTGTCCCTGTTGAACTATCTGGATATACATGTCTGAGGAGGCCAAAAATGTGTCCGTGTGAGGAGGGTCAGTGAACTGACCCCCAATTTAGGAAATGGTTCTATTCCTCAAGGCAATTAGGCTGTCATCATTTAAAATCCCTCTTGCGTCCTGAGAACAGGAAGGCGCAGGACAGACCGCTGTGTCTGATTCGAGCCATTACGGCACAAAGATACACAGCTATGTGACCTTTGACCCCCTCGGTGAGTCAGTTCCCAGCCCCCTGTGTCGTGTATATTGTTTTATCTCACAGATAACATTAAAATAACATCTGACCCCTAACCTCTGAATACAAATGAAGCAGGAAAGAACAAGGGCAGAGTGTTAAAAAATGGACGCTTGAGTGGGGGGCCATGAATAAATGGGGCTTCTGAAGACGTGTAAATAAACCGAGTAACATTTGCGTAGTGGGAAACGAGGTCCGGGTCATGGTCCCTCAGGATGATTTCTAAGTGCTATTATTGTTTTTTGGGGTTTTTTTGGTACACAAAATGGAAACTGTTAAATGTAATGAGCACATCCAGCATGCACATGCATAATTAACTGACGACACAAAGCAACGACACGAAGTTAGGCCAAAGATGTATAGCACAGTCACACCTAAAACCTCCCATTAGTGAAGTGAAAGGTGTGTACATCACAGACTACAGCCCTGATATTAGTCTAATTAAACATTCCTCTAATCCCCACTAAACCTGACGGGACCTGGCCGTTCACATCGAGCTCAGAGATCATCTTTCAAATATTTGTCAGGCTCAGTTCAAATTCAGATTTGACCTTCTGGTTTCTCGCAGCCCACCGCTCACCTTTTTAGATGGTTTTAGCTTTAGGTCCTAAACTTTACATAGCAGATAATGAACTCACTATTCTCACCTTTTGAATTAAATGCGAACGAAGATAAATGACAATTGTATTCAGTGCAGGCTCAGTTCATTAAACCTAGAGCTAAGGGAGGGGGGCTGGAGTATGACATGAATGTGCTGGACCTGAGTAACTGATTGGTGGTTTAACATCCTGTGTTGTTGTATCATGGCTTGGTGCCGAAACATCAGGACCCAAAACCCTACAGTGGATAGTGAGAACAGCTGAAAAGATCATGGGGATCTCTCTCCCCTCTGTCACAGACAGCATCCGCAAAGCCACCAGCACCGTGGATGACCCACACATCCCTCCCACACCCTCTTCTCCCTCCTTCAGCCTGGCACAAGGTTCTGCAGCATTCAGGCTTTCACTGCCAGGATCGGCAGCGGTTTGTACCCCCAGGCCATCAGACTCCTCAATTAGAACTGAAACACAAACTGTACTTCACACACACTCTGAACTGCACTGCTTCCTTCCCCCAAGCACACTGCATATATACACTAAACTGTTTTGTGATAAACTGACTCACCAGCTTCCACTGTAAATATACTTCATTCTCTGTCCTGATACTATCTTTGCACAATTATTTACTGCATGCTTTTGCAAACTTAACATCTCAATCTTAACATCTCTAACATGTTAACATCTCAATCAGCAATGTATATCTCCTATCATACTGGATTTATTTAAAGTAGTTTGACTTGACTATAAACAATGCATCAAATATCATAACTTAGTGCAGCAATGCATTGTCACATGTCCTGAGTGTGTACTGTCACATTTTTGTGTTGCAATATGATTGATACACCCCTACTGAAAAAGCTAGATTTTTTAAATCACGTGTATTAATAGTCCCATGATGGCCATCACTGCTTTTACTCTATGGGTAATTTGAAAAGTGCTGTCAGTAAGAACGTGGGGTTTTTTTTGGGGGGGTGGAACTGCGGGTCAGGTGGGGTTCAGAGAGAATTGTGTCAGGCTATGTTCAGGACAAAAATTTCAGGTTACACTGAAGCCTTAATCTCCCTTGAACACCTTGATGTCCAGATTTCCCAGCTAGGATGCAGATAGCTTTGGAGGGAGAATGGCTAGAGCAGTGGTGAATGCTGTTGAGGCTACACTAGGCTGGCACAGTTTGAATGGATCAATGGACCAGGCGATTGGCTGGGAGCGCATTGCGCACTCACCCATGACTGCTGCTGGAAGCTGTAGGCACGGCGACGGTCGTCAGGCTCCTCCTCCTGCCTGGCCTGCTGGAACTCCTGCCTCAGCCGCTGTATCCGGTCGTGGTTGCTAGGCGCCAGTCTGTTGCTATGGGAAAAGAGAGGGTGAGAGAAAGGGGAAAAAATGGAAAGATGGTCATACATCCTTGTTTGCGTGCATGTTAATGTCGGCTTGGACTTGCAGCCCAAAAGCAACAAGAGCTAGATAGGGTGATCAATAGGAGAGGGTATATTGCAGAAACAATAAAGAAGCTATTATATCCATGTACACAACATACGTATGGTGGAGACCGTCCGCCAATTCATGCGCCCCAAATGAAAAGTGTAAAGATGTAACAATTTATGAAATAAAGATAATATATATTGAATAGATACTATATATATAAAGCATTCCAATTTTATACTTATATCCAAAAATGCCTCCAGCCTACAGTAGCTGACTCATAGCTGAGACATAATACGATGCCCTACCAGCTGTCTGAACTACAAGAGAAAAACACATTTAAATAATGAACAATTATCGCATTTTTAAGTCAGAGACATGATATATATATATATATATATATATATATATATATATCAGTAAATATCAGTATTCGCTCTTCTCAAAGCCGTTAAGACAATGCTAATGACAAAACACATAAAAACACATCTAACAGATATATACAACATTTTAGTTGAAAAACATGGCTCTTAATGGATTATATCATCATATTCTTTGGGTCTAAATCAATGGCGCAGCAGTTATTCACGGCAGTATTCCCCAGATGTCAGTCCATTATGATAACTACATGTATGGACACAGTCCATTTCTTTTTCCATGCATGGCCTGAATTCTCCGACTCCCCGGGGCCATGAAGTGGTCTGAATGCCTTGCTAAAGGAGTCCCCAGCGTACCATGGCCAATGATACATGAGGCCCTAAAGACTGCCTTCAGCAGTCAGAGGGCCATGTCCCCGCCTTCACTGCTTCGGCATAGCGCCACAGAAAGAACGTTCATTTGCATGCCTTTCATTAAGCGCTTGGAGAGCATCTGTCAATAGGAATCAATGCACTTCTCTCTGTTAATCAACTGCACTTTTTATCAGCGCCCACACGCACACGAGCCGTCACTGCCAATCCCCTCATTATGATACGACATCCAGTCAGATAATGCTGTTGAGTTATACAGAGAAAAAGAAAAGAGAGACAATGAGGGCAAGTGAAGGGTAAGTGAAACAAAAGAAAGAAAGAAAGAATCTGAAATGGAAAAGCAGAAAAAGAGAAAACATAAGAAACAAAGAAAGGCGTTTCAGCGAAATGTTGAAAATAATATGTAGATAGGGGATAATTGAGGGGAGGGATGACTGACAAGCCGGAGAGACAGAGGAGTGTGCACTGAGGGATAGAGGACATGGTCTGGTGCATGGGCATGTACAGGTGGTACAGCGGCAGTCACTGCTGATAGCATATTTAAGCCTCCGAGCCTTCCTGCCTAAATGTGCCCATAATTGTAGATTGCAGTGAGAAGCAGCCCGCTGATGATAATGGGCGCTCAGACACGTTGCCAATCAGCCTTCATTAAACTGCAGCTAAATCACTCCCCTAACGCACAAATGGACCTGAATGAGAGTGGCTGAGACATCATGGTGGAACATCCCTGTTCTGTTGTTCTAGGCAGCCATTAAAATCAATTGTATTATCCATACTCCATTTAATTTCCCATTCCTATACGCATATGTAGTACTGGAACAGCTCAAAGGCCGACATGTTCATTTGTGAGGCAGTGGAACTGAGGCATTACAAATCAAACGGATCATTGGCTTGGTCGGCACGGGCCTTTGTCTCTAACCTACTGTCTCAGTCCACTGTTACATGAATACCTGCATGATTTCCCCTCTAAACAGGCTTTTTCAAGCCCCACTTCCAATGTTCACTTCATCATGCTGGTCATGAAACTCTAATAAAAGACTGAGAGTTCATCTAAATAGAGCCATCGTGACTCTTCCCTTTCGTGCCCCCATGTTAACACTGCAAATGTACCACAAAGTATTTCTTCTTTCTTTTGTTCTTGTCAAATGTGATTTAGAAAGTCAATGCAGCTTAGCTTCATGTTTAAATGATGTCTATTATGTCTGAAGTAGTTACTTCAGTTAGTTCAGACAGTATGTGCAGACCCAGCATTAGCATATCTACACATAAAAACACTTGGTTTCTAGAGAGAATTGAAGACTGGTTGTTGAATATGCCAGATGTCAATTTATCATGTCTGTTCACACAGAACATACGTCACTTAAATCCTCTGACATTTACTGACATTTTAAACAGTAATAGGGAAAGAAGCAGCTTTCTTCCCTATAAGAGACATCAAGCATTCTATCAGTCGAAAATGAAATCACCACAAAATTCGCGCCGAGATGCTACAGGGGGAAATATGACGCTCTGCTGACTGGATGTTTCTGCTGTGAAACTGGTTTGAGTACTGATAGATTAAGTTGAGGGGATCGCTGGCGTCTTAGCCGATCCCTCATTTGTGGCCATTTGTGGACCAGCCTCAGCTGTGTCCCCTCTCAAAAACAACAGAATCCTGTGAAAAATAAACAAATCACTTGATCATTGCCACGCATCTGTGAGAGGAGGCACTCATTTGGACATTAACTCCAGTAAAACATGTGATTACACATTATCATCAGGTGGCAACAGGCCTGCCGCCCACAATCACAGCATAGTGCACTGAGGAGTGCAGAAAAGACAATTAATAATCAGTGATCAGGGTGAAGGAATTTTCCAAACATGAATGGAGGGGAATTACATGAGTAACTAGACAGACAGAAATGACACAGTGTTAATGCATGTTAATACGGCAAGCTTTAGCCACGTAGCTAGAATACATCGCCATAGGAAAGTCTTTGTAAAGTCTTAAATCCATCAACATAAGATTGTAATTTACATTCTGGACTGAATTTGATTTTAGAATATTTTAGGCAATACACACCACTTAAACAATATGAATTTGCTGATTTTGAAAGAACATAGCAGCAAACAAACATAAATGTGGCAATTTTCTGCACATTTAAGAGCACTATTTCTATTTCTGTGTTTAAACGAATGATGTACATCTAGAAAAATGAATAAAACATGTATGCATATATGTACACACACACACTGATGGAATGAAATCACTTAATTTCAACACTGGTGGCACAAAACTTTTTTATCAAAACAGACGGCATGCGTCCCCCATCCCACCCTTAGATCCCACCCCTGGAGAGAGCGATTATCCAAAAACTAACATGCTCAGCCTTTGTCCACATCACCAAGGTTTTACAGCGGGAGTTCTGATGCTGCCGGACACAGGGCTGGCAACATGAAAAAGCGAGCCGTTTGACTGGATTAGAGCTGAAAGTTTTCCAGAAGAGGTTGGGCTACGCTCACATGACCTGATCTCATCACTCCACTGGTTTCAGTCTGTGCTTTATGGATCCCCCTCCACATCCATTAGCACAGAGACATGGAGGAGTCAGCAAGGTGCCATTAGCTTAATCCTCCTGCCTCAAAACAGCCATTCTCTCATCCCCGGACTCCAAAACAAACAGCAAAGACACTCGTAAATGCTTCTGCCTGACCCTGGAAAGGTCAAACTGACCATAAGGCAGTGAGTCAGGGAGTCTGTTGACCACCTGAGCTCAGAGAGAAAGGCTGCACTCAGGACTATAAACTAGTCAATGTATTTAGCCGTCCTGGGCCCTTTAGCAGCTGACATTCATTTGTTTGAAATGGAAAGTGGTCTTTCACTACCTTAGAGGATATAAGTGCCTGTATATGGGGCAACGGGGCACATGACACAGACAAGACTACCACCTAATTAAAACTTAACATTGATGTTGAGGAGTTGGAAATGGAAAACGAATTGGATCAAGGGCTTATATTCATGGGTGGGGTGGAGGATTAAAAAGGGGAAAAAAAGTTCAAAGGAATCTGTTATCTGATCAACCAGAGGGAACTTATTGTTACCCCACATTCCACCCCACCATAGGCTTCAGTTCAAAGTCAATCTGCTTCTTCGAGGAAAATTTGCCATAAAATCCCCCA
Source organism: Hemigrammopetersius urotaenia (assembly GCA_037974485.1). Lineage (NCBI taxonomy): Eukaryota > Metazoa > Chordata > Actinopteri > Characiformes > Alestidae > Hemigrammopetersius > Hemigrammopetersius urotaenia. Next base: position 6,147,501 of record JBBPDC010000007.1, on the reverse strand, counting down.
GGATTTGTATTTCCTTTTTTCCTCCCAATTTTCCGCCCAATTTTGTGATCGCCAACTAACCAGGACCCCATCACACGATACCACCAACAATGGGAGGGCAAAGGCCAGGTGAAGCCAGACATGGCATGTTTAAGAAAAACTGGACAGGTTGCCAATTGTGTTGGGTCAATTAACAGACATCCATATTGGCCAACATCACTCTGAGTGTAGTATTATCTTATGTTAACGCTATTATGTTAACGGTATTTATGAGATGCTTTTATCCAAAGCAACTTCCATTCCCTAACTACAGGGGGCAGTCTCCCTGGAGTAACTTGGGATTAAGGGATCCAGTGGTGGTTTGTTGAAGGTAGGACTCAAACCCTTGACATTTTGGTCCAGAGGCAAGTATCCTACCCACTATGCCACCACCACCCCAAGTGATGGAGGGGGTGTTCAGCCACTCTAGATTCCAAATTCACCAGTTTGAAACTAAGAAATGAGACCAGACAGATCAGAGGAACAAAACAATACAAAAAATCAGCAGTTGCTGTGGCCACCGCATCCAAAAAAACCTCAAAAAGTTCTTACATCAGTGGCAAAGTTAAATCACAAGTAGGACTAGGCTAATATGTATTATAGTCACCTACATTCAACAGGTGATAATTCTCACAGTGCTTAAATCCCTACATTTCAAAACCCATACAAATCCATAAAAACAGATAACTGAGCAACAGTAACTGAGACCATAAAACATTCATCTATTCGCAGTTATGCTCAGGCGGTATGTGCTTCTGTTCAAAATAATTGAAGCATTTCAGTGAACACATATAATGCACAAATGACTATTCGTTTCCTTTTGTTTATAAATCACAAAAAGATTCGTTTAAATGCATGCTGTTGGTGCTTACAGCTCAAATGCTTATTTTCAATATCTTGTGTGTTGGGTTGCAACTATGTAATATTTTTGTATTCAAGTATTTCATAAATGATCAGAAACATTTGAATATTACATAGGGATTAGAAAACGTTTTTCTCCTTCTATGTCTTACTTTATTGGCTGGATGCCAAATACAGATTTTGTAATTGTTTTTATTACAGTTATAATCATACACAGCATTTATCATTATATTTATTATTACAATTATAACAAATCTAGCAAGAACAACAATAATGATGATGATTAGTATTGTTGTTATTATGGTAATTCACTTTTTTTTAATTATTGCATAAATATGGATTTATTCAAGCCTAAAAACTTCGCTGATAAACAACGTCCCAGGATGCTGCATAAAAATTGAGGATTTAGCCCATCTGGCAATACTGCACAGGTTGCTGTGCTGGTTGAGTGTGTGAGTAATGAGCAGTGGTGAAGAACAGGTGTCTTTTTAACCATCATCTTAAAAGCATTTTTCTCTTTTGTCAATGAACGGGGGAGTGATCAAGTCACTAAAAATGCTTCGTCACCGGAGCTAAGCTCAGTCAGGTCGGCTGAATTTGTTGATTTGAACAGCATCTCGTTTATTCTGGGGAATAAAAAACAACTCAGATCACATTCGCTAGCTGGCAGTCTGGAGGAGCTGGAAACGTTATTTGGAAAGGGGTTCAAATTTTCTAACATTTTGTATCAAATATTAATCATTGTTAATGCTAATGTTAAATATTCTGAGGGACTGAATGTAGTAAATACAGTTTAACATGAATCACCCTTCAGATTTGTCAGGCAGGCCCATACTGAAAACATAGAGAATTAAAATGCATGTGGACAACTGAAAGGTCTATTTTCGTTCGTGAACTTGTCATAAGCAAACTGAGAGTACAGCTAAGCTACCAATCAGTAGTGAACAAAGTGGGTGTGCCTGGGCTGTAACTGATGCTGCACCTGGCTCACACATAAAGAAGACAGATCCTTCCACCTGGATGGCTGTGAATGCCTCGACTTCACAACATGCGATCAGTCTTCCTGATTGTGCTGCATCAGGTGTCGCGGGGTTATAAATACTTCAGGGCATGCGTCACTGACAGCCAGCGGCTCGGCTAAACAAGAGCTCACAAAGGCTGGCAGCAATTTGCATCAATAGAGTGCTGGCAATTAGAACAAATGCAGTCCTCCCCCTACTCCGGACAAGAGGGCAGGAGGACAAATACGAGCGAAGGTTGGCTTCTTGTTTATCCATTGGATAAAAGGTCAGACAGCATGGAAACTGAAGCCAGCATACAGGACAAAGGGCTGCACGCTTTGAGAGACAGGCAAGGCTTTTCCGGCTAGGAAACCTCCCCGGGTTTTATTTCCCTCTGCTGTCATTTAAAAGGGAACCGGGCACTACATAGAGGCTGAGAGTAAAGCAATTAAAGGCGGAGGGCGATAAAATATCCATATGCCACGCCGTTTAACGAGCCAACAGGTTCATTCTCCCGACACAATGAGAATCACTCAATATCTGTCTCGTGCTCCCTGACTGAAAGGTCAGTTTACAATTGCATGTGCCCTTCCACTTTTTCCATTCATTCCTGCTCCCTCTCCTCTCTTTCTCACTTCATCTCCCTCTGTCCCTTCCCCTCTTTCCCTCTCTCTCTATTCTATTCTCACTCTCCTTCTCAGCCCTGTCTTGCTGAATAACCCCTCTTGCCTGTTTACTGCTTTATGGACCCCTGAAAGCAATTTCTTGGGGCGACAGAATGTTACCGCGGCAGATTAAATGCTGCGAAATTTTGTGTGACACTTGGGCAGCGCCAGCTTCTCTCACCTCTCTACTGTAGGAAAGCAGATGTGGCAGGCCACTGATAACGTCTTACTGAGAAGACCCTCCTCATCAGCGGAAACAACAGAGGCACAAACTCACTGACTAGCAGAGATGGAGAGAGACTCTGTTATTACAGGCTCAGCACACTGAGGCGGTTTATATGGCTTCTCCACAGGGCTTTAGAAAAAGAGCATCCTGGAGCGAACCCAGTGCAACACATCTTCCTCATACACACATCTACATATACTGAGTGAGTGTATGTGCGTTTGTCTTTCCTGTTTGGGTTTTTTCCCCACTAAATTAAATGAAGCTAAACTTCATACGATCATTTGAATCTGTAACACTGTTGTGTATAAACTATATTCACAATTTGATGCATATTAATGATCTTTAACTGCAGAACAAAAACCCACTAACGATTATATAACATATTCTCAGCTTCTGCAAATATTGCACCTAAAAGTCACTCTATAGCACCTAGAACTTACAGAAACCATATGTTGCTAACTGTACACAGTTAAAATGTGAATATAGATGATGACGTCATGCTCAGTAAGTTGCCCAACAATTCATTAAAGTGTTCATTCTATTATTACACATACGAACGCAATTATTAGCGATTTTCATATTACAGACCCCCAATTATGTACTAATGCGTAGTGTAGGTAATGCGCAGTGATTAAACTGTTAAGAATTGCGTAATTTGTGCATCAGTGAACAAGCTACAAGACCTTAATTAACTCCATATATGTGCTCTGTCTGAAAGCTATTTTTAGTGCTTTTATCTTAAAAAAAAACAAAAAACAAGAAGAGGGAACTCCAAACGATGTGCATGTTTTAAGCATCCTAGAAAAAGATTTGATTAGAAATACTAGAAAAAAGAAACTCCAATCTAAATGCTATGTATTGGACAGGTGATCATGTGACCAGAGATGCTACTACCAGAGATCAAATCTGTGTGAAGATGACACTCTCTTTGATATGAAACTGATCAGGTGGGTGTCGAGGGATTTGTATGAAGGCCGTATTCAGGATAAGTGAATGAATATGACCCATCCTGGCCTTCCAAGCCATTAAATGAATGAAAGTCTATGAATAAAGCCACCTTAGTCAGTCACTGTGTGATTGATTCCTCTTTCTCTCAATATATAAGGGTATGTAGAGTGTTGGAGAGGTGCTAAGTTGTCATCCGAACAAGCAATACATCTTCTTAAGTCTCTCTGAGCAATGTATGCCAGCTGGGACTCCACGTGTGCTAGACTGCACAATTGAAACAAGATGTCTCTCTTTGAAAGTTGAGCCTGTTTGTCCACACCTATTATGAACGGCTCAAATATTCAAATGGCAAAGACAATGCAACATTGGTGGTTCCACTTTTTTCCGTTTCTTCCACTCACTTCTTTCATTTCCCTTTATCAGATCCAGCATGAGATTGAAATTCCAGCGAGCGCTCCACTTTCTCATCATGTCCTCCAAATCTTCATAGGGAAGACGAGAAGAAGGCTTGCTTACGCCTTCAGCCATATTGCATCAACTCAAAAGCTTAAGTCATATTAATGCTACACCCCTGCAGACTTTCATTTTCCATCAAAGAGCTGTCATATCTGTGGGCTGGCTGGAAGAGTCTGCTCCACAGAGAGACGGAGCCGATAGATTAAATCAGCATTACTGCTGGTCATTTTCACAGCCCCAGATAAAGTCAGTTAAAGATAAAGTTTCCTCTTTTCTTCTCTCATCTTCGCGGGAAATCAATGTGCGTTGACCAATCTGCTCGAGTTAGGGCTCAATCAGACTTGACAGGGTCTCTTTGACCACACTCCCACTCTTTCAGTAATACTTTCAGACGTTTTTAGACTTATAGACTGATGTTATTATTTTTTATTTTTTTTTATACCTTTCATGTCTCTTCATTTCATCCCAGCTACCCTTTCTTATGGACATTTATCTTTTGCCAGATTCCTCTCTTCATCTTTCTCCACCCCCCAGTTTTTCGCTCTTCTCTCTCAGGACTGATGGCGGCGAAACAGAAAGCGGGTCTTCTCTCGTTCTCGGGTCGAGTGAGTGACAGCTGCAGCTCAGACAAAAGAAGGCTGTTAATACTACCAGCTTATTGCACTCTGACTTCATCCACTCATCGCAGTGACGCGCCACTGTGCCCCTAGCACCCCCCCCCCCACTCAACATCCCCTGGGACCCCCTGAGTGCTGGCCCACTGAGGGACAGCGCTTCCTAACAAGCCGCCCTATTGCAGGCAAGAGCCATGTTTTTTGTTCCTCTCTTTGTACTCCCTCTCCTCCCTGCATGGCCTCCGGCACCCTATTCACAGAGCCGTGAGGCGTGACAAAGGAGTGGGCCGCCCGATTAGCCAGGTCACGGACGACTGGCAAGGCGAGGAAACTCTGCCAGCGCAGCCTCACCCCCACTGCTGTGGAACGGCTGATGCCAACTGCCCAAATTAGACGAGTAAAACTTTTAATCAAAACCAGAAATCACTCTGAAATGCGTGTTTAGATGTAGAAATGCCTCAGAATAAAGTGGCAGCTGACAAACTTACAAGCATTAGTTTCAGAAACATTTCTTCTATGGCAGCACTCAGAGATCCCTTTGAAGAATCATTTTTAATAGTGTATATTTTTTATATCAATTCTTGCCTGCGGTCCCGAGGACCACAAAGTTGCAGGTTCAACCCCCCACTTTCTACTACTGTGTCCTTGAGCAAGACGCTTGAGGGAGACTATTTCTGGTGCCCTAAATAACAATGGTTACAAAAGTCATCTATGAATCTGAAGAATCTTTAAAAAGTCTAAAAGTCCCTCACATATTGCAAAAATTCTCTGTTGACTCTTGATATGAACTTCAAAACTGTTCTTCACATTCATACAACTTATTGTCCTTTTGGCACCTGCAGTTTATTATAACACAAATCAAGCTGACTAGCTAGTAGCCACATTGCTAACTTTTCAAGTGGGATCTAAGAAAGTGTGGTCCCACTGGTAGAACACAGCGTTCAACATTCAGCTCTGTATGCTGATTAAACAATCAGCTTTAGTTCTGCCAGATCATCAAAATCTATGACATTATGCACAACACAAATGCCTCAAATGCAGGCAAACTCTTGTGACACTTGCAATACTGTCCGGTGTTAGCCAGTGTAAACCTGCATTTATTAAAAGCCTGTGCAAATGATGAGTTTTACTGAAATAAGCAACAGCATGACAGAAGCACTGCGTTTTGTTAGCCATGCTGGACACTACTGTTAAAAATTAATCTTGCCTAACTTGTGCTGCCAATGTGTAATAGTCAGTGATGTGAATCAGACACAGAGCATGCGCCAAAGTTCAGCTAACAAACTCACTGGAAACTCAGTATAACATTATTGTCAACATATCACAGGTGTAGTTACCACATCCTTAAAAAAAACGATTTAGATTTTAGTTAATATTTTAGTTTAATAACAGTTTTAGTTATTAAAATGGTCAGAAGATGAGAAGTGTTATTGAAATAATGAAAAAAGACCAGGATTCAGGATCTGATCTGGTTTGCATGTAACTTGATCAGCTGATGTTCACAGGATCTGTTTATCTGATGTTATTTTGCTTTGGACGCAGAACAATCACAATCCAGAACTGCAGTGTGGACTTTAGGAAGACAGCTTCCCAGCTTGAGGATTAAAGGCTGAGGGCAACGGACCAGTCTAAAGTTCCCTTCCTTTACTGATCTAAGCAACGTCAGCTACAGGTACTATATGCACTATATGACTCCACTTTTTCTTGTGTAGCATCTGCAACAAGTGCAATACCTCAGCTATGAGGTTTTTTAGGTTTGTTATGTTGTGTCTGTGTAATGTCTTATGTCTTGTCTTATTTTCCTTACATATATGCATTTAGTTTGTAAAATCTCTTCATCTTTCTGTTTTTAATGGTATGTGTGAAAGCACCATTGGGCTGCTGCAAAACTACATTGTACTCTGCATGAAAAACAATGAATCTATTACAGCTGGAGTTTTGCATCTGTAAAGCAGCCTGTTAAAACGGGCAAAAAGCAGTGAGTACATTATTTTCTTAATGGTGCATTGTTTTGTTTTAAGTGCAGTATTTTTATGAACTGTCTTATATTGTTCAAATGAATTCAGATATTGTGATTAGCAGCCAGATCGCACAACCAACACACACACACACACACACACACACACACACACACACACACACACACACACACACACACACACACACACACACCTTCTTAAGAAGTAGAGGGCTCTTGTGGAGAAAAGAGAGGGAGGATGATAATGAAGGTAGGGAAAGCTGAAGCCTCTCTAAGCCGGAATACATGCGGGAGTAAATGCAAAAGCACACAGAGAAAGGGATACGAATGCGAAAGCACTCGCTAAACCTCACCGCTGCTACCCAGGAGACCATAAAACTAACTAGCCTGGCTCTTTCACACGCCACCCTGGCTCATCCAGCCTTGCCTCCCGCCCCCTGTCTCTAACACAGCACTTCCTTTTCTCTTTCAAACTTTAAACTCTTCCTCTCAGTCCATCTCTCTCTCCCTCTCTCTGTCTCTCTCTCTCTCTCTGGGCTTAAATATGTTAAAAACATGCTGTCATTCTCTCTCTGCCCTCTTTCTCTATCGCTCCACCCTCTTTTTCTTTTCTCTCTTTCTGTCTCTTTCATTCTTTTGTTCTTTCCATCTTCCTTCTTTCTGTCTCTTAAAAGCGAGACTAAATCCTGCAGCTGTTTCTGCTCTCTGACTGAAGGCGTCCTCTCCTCCCCTCTCTCTTACACTGGCAGAGACAGAAGGGGTTACAGCTGGAGCTCAATACAGGCGGTCTGTTAGCTGCACCATCTTTCACTGCTACACTTAACGTGGTCAGATGGTCAAATTGCCAGAGAGACAGAATTATTCACACAAACCAAGTTAAGTCGGAGAGAGAAACAGGCCTGACGCCAGACTGAAGAGGAATTAAATGTGCTGGTAGCATACTTTGCAAACAAGTTACAGTAAAAACAGTACCGCCTCCCTTGTAAACTCTGGGAAGCAGATATTTACCCAGATTATTGCACATATAATTACAAATGATTACAGTTCATTACATTAACATTCAGTATTCAGTGTCAACCTGTTTCCATGTTAACAAAGAAATTATATATAGACAGTATATATATATGCATTATTTAAAAAAAAAATTTAAAAGGCGATAATTCCAATAAATAAATGACAAAACAAATGATTAAATTTGGGGGGAAAACACAAAAAATGGTTTTTCCCACCAACTTCAGCGTGCTCAACAAGAAAATTATTGCTCCTGACAACACAGACTTCTTGGAAGCACTTTATGACAACACAGACTTTATGGAAGCTCACAGTTTATTAGTTAAACTGATAATATACATCTTCTGTAGGAGTCTGTTACCATGGTAACCATGTTAACTAATAGAAGGTACGGTGTCCAACTACTTTCTGATGAAAACAGATTCCTAGAACTGCAATTTTAGTTCATTTCTTAGTTTTTTTCTTCTTTCAAACAGCACAGTGTAGAAGAAAAAACAGGACAATGCAATCACAGCTGCCTGCACAAACCAAGCACTAAACCGAGCCAGTGCTCAAAATGAGCAGAATTACTCTCACTATTAGAACACAGAGTAGAAAAAACTTTGACAAACTGACAACAGTCCAGAACTGAATGCTCAGATACAGCCAAGACTGACAACTCGAGATTCGGCAGCACGTCCATCTGCAGCCGTTCCGGTAAAGAATCCAGCCTTGACCCGAATCAATTATTAAAGTTCTGCTTTCTGGCCTGCTCCTCTTGCGCTAATGTTGTGTGCTTGCTGTCTGGGAGATTAAGGCCCTGATCTCTTCCACAAACAGTGCTTGGCTGCTGTCCATAAAGATGCCAGGCAAAGTACGCCAAAGCCAAACTGACACATGCTGACGGACCCGACAACAAATACGGCAACATTTAAAACCCTGGCGCTGTTAATCTTTGGACAAACTCCACGGAGAGCAGTTGTAGGCAGAGCCTCGTCATTCTCGTGATTCTCAGGAATCAAATTAAGCCCTCTATGCTCTCCACATTTTAATCCGAGATAATTCAGTTAGTCTCCCGCGACAGCAAAGTGCACGTTGGGATGATTTGTAGGAATCCGTAGTGAAATGAAGAGTAATGGGTGTTAAGACGTAAGAGAAAAAACACGTCTAAAGAGAAAAACCACACAAGGTCTAAACTGATGACTGCCCAGTACATAAAACTCTTTAAGGCCAACTTCAGTCAATTCCTAACTCTTTATGTAGTGCCGGGAGGTGAGCGCCAGACTGGCCGGCTAAGTGACTATGGCAGACTCCACTAAGGGAGAGAGGGCTGAAGTGAAGCTGGTTTAATCCAGCCTCATTGATCAGGAGCCACTTGTGCTACATATGAGAGAAAGAGAGAGAGACAGAGACAGAGACAGAGACAGAGACAGAGAGACAGGGCAGAGAAAAAGTGACAAAATAAAATAGGGAGAGGAATAAGGAGAATTACAGAGAGGAAGGGTGAGATAGGGCAGATGGAGGAGGGAGAGAGAAAGAGAGAGTGAGAGTGGGAGAGAGGAAAAAAAGAAAAAGAGGAAGAGTGAGATGTGGAGAGGGCAAACATTAAAAGAGAGAGCGAGGGAAAGAGGGCAGAGAGCAGAGAGTATGACAGCATTCCTTAACATATTCATGCCAAACTCACAAGGCTAAAAACCTCAGTCCCTCAGACAGATGTGACTGGAGGTGACCACTGCAGGGCGGGACCGGATCAATGACAAAGAAACACTAAAGTAATGAACGTCTGCTGTGCCCTCCAACAAGACACTCTTATAATGACTGTTTGAGATGCATGCTGTGGGTTTAATCAAATTCTACAGTACAATGCAAACGTATTAAAATAATATTTAAAATCTAGAGGAGAAGTGAGTGTTTTACACATTAATATTAATAAATGGACTAAATAAAACTAAAAAGCATAAATAAAAACAACATTATACCGTAAAAAGTAATGTTATCTGCAGTGTATGTGTTTCATTGTGGAAGATAGATAGGTAGACAGATTGATCGATATATCGATATATCGATAGAGAGATCGATAGATCTATAGAAAGTCCAGGATTACTCTCTCTTCACCAGCTCATAAACTATCAACAATTTTTTTTACAAACAAACCTAATCTTGATATTTTTACTGCTCCTTTGGCTATTTGTAATTTATTCTTGTGTTAACTTTTGTAGCAGAAAGACACATTGCAAAAATGGCTTAAAATACTTTCCATAGGAGTCTGAGACTTTTGCACAGTACTGTTCTCTCAAAGCAGTAAAGAGTAAAATCACAGTCACACTCTGCTTCCTCCGAATATATCTCCCTCCATTCAATCAGCTGGAGTCTGCATGGCTTATATAGATAACATCTAATAATAAAAGCTTTCACACCACCAATTAGCACTATATCAACACAAACTAGCTTCATACCACACAGAGGCAGGAAATTCTACTAATTTTAGGACATTTGTGCAGAATTCAAAGTTAAGATGTAAACAAAGCAGTCTGAAGTGAAAGGTAATCTTCAAGAGAAACATACTGAACTCTTCACAGCAGTGCTGATAATAACCAGATGTTTAATTAAAGGGTTTAATGGCCAGTTCACAGAAATGTATTACATGAAATAATTATGAATATGCTGTCTGGAGTCTGAGACATTGTTTCATAACAGTTTTGAGAAGATTTTAGTCCAAAATGGTGGACTAAATTCATATTGGTGCAAGAAAGTGTTCCCACCATTGACATTTTCAGACTCATTAGAGGATAATGCAGGTTCACTGGTCATTCTGGATAATGAAAAAAAAATGGCTACACTTGTGCTGTGGACATCTTGACCCCCGGGCTCCACTAAACACAATCGTAAAGGAAATTACAGCAAATATCACAACAATATTCTACAACTATTTTACCACAAACCACATTTCATGATTTTTCTTAATATTTGAATTGACTGGTGGAACTCTAAATGACTCTGAAGTCTCAACCAGTGGAGTTTAAATACTGTTTGGGGAGTAAAAGCACTGTTGAAAATGTACAGTATCTTCCTGGGGATGTGAAGCAGGAAGCGATGGCTCCAGAAAGCAGCTGTCACCGCTGAGTGGTGCCAGTCTTCGCAGAGATGGACAGCTCTGATAGATGTGTTCAGACAGACTTGGAGGAGCCGGTGGGTTTGTGTGTGAGAGCAGACAGCCAAGAGAGCATGCCTGAAGGGGCACGAGCAAAAGTGCCCGTGCCAAGCCTGTGCCAATTAACAGCCCGCTCAACCACATATGCACGCGCACGCACGCACATACACACAGTTCCAGAGAGCAGTATGGCTAATGGTTTTAGCAAGCCCAGTATGGCAGAAAACAAGAGATGACGAACGGGTGCATGTCTTTAAGTCAGCCATACTGAGAGAGAGAGAGAGAGAGAGAGAGAGAGAGAGAGAGAGAGAGAGAGAGAGAGAGAGCAGACAGACAGAGAGAGAGAGAGAGAAAGAGGGAGAGACAGAGACAGAGAGCAAGAAAACATGGGAGAAGAAGAGATATCTCTTTGTCCATACATACACACACACACACACACACATGCACGCACTAACCGATGGCAGCAGCCACAGTGCGTCTGGTTGCTGCGGTTGACAGTAGGAGACATGGCTGCTTTAGCCGTCTCAGCCTCCAGCTGTTCATCTACAGCTCATCAAAATTCCACAGGCCGAGCACCGGAGAGCCTCTAATATGCTTAACCAGAGCCCTACACTCGCACTCTTAACAAACTGATCTCAGCACAGCTAACGCAGCTAAATGAAAAAGCCAGAAACACTCGAGACAAGAAAAAACTCAGAAACAAAGAGGGCACTTGTTCTACCAGGCAGAGGAATCATACAGAAGCAGAGGTGTGGTGGACCCACACTTTACACACACACAAACACACTGACACATGCACTGACTTCATACAAAGTCAGGACTGCAATTCATATTGCATATGTGTAAGTATCTATATATAACAACAATAAATCTCACACACACTGACACACACACATATATATGACATTAACCTCAGTAACCAAAAATAAATGGTTTCACTCTTGCATAGAAAAAAAGGAAAGAAATATAAAGCTTTAAAAAGCTCTTTAAAAAATTATGGTCATTTTGCTTGTCATGATATTGATGATTACCCTGTTTTTCTTTCTGGCAGACACACACACATACATACACACACACACACACACACACACACACACACACACACACACACACACACACACACACACA
>JBBPDC010000007.1:6113652-6128543 GCA_037974485.1 Hemigrammopetersius urotaenia | reverse complement strand
CAAACTACCCCAAAAAGCCCACACAGACATAATAACCCCCATTTACCCACTAACATGTCCCCAAAACACTCTTACTCGGCCAACCGGCCACTAGTATGAACCGCAAAGGTCCCCGCCCCCTGGTCCTGCAGACCCACCTGTCTGGGCGACCCGACCGCCCCAGTGTCCGGCGGCCGCCCACCCGCACCCGATACACCACCTCTCCAACACGCTCCAGCACTTCCCCGGTCGTAGTAGTGCGTGTCCAGTTTCGGACCCCTTTTTCCAGGAGGGGCAGTAAACCCAAATGCGTGCTCCCACCTGGAAATCGCGCCCCCGACTGCGCAGATCATAGGCACGCTTTTGTTGGGCGGTGGCCCCCCCTTGGCTCTCTCTCGCCAGCGCGTGGACCACCCGGAGTCACTCCCGCAACCGCTGGAAATAGTCCGGCCCGGGTGGCCCCACAAGTTCAGGAACGTGATTGTTCCCTCGGCCCCTTTTTTGCCGTGCAGGCGTCGCAACAGTGCACGAATAACTCCACAATAACTCCTGTCTACAACCCGGCCAATAGAAGCGTCCGCGCAGCCGCGCTAGTGTTTTTGCTGTCCCAAAATGGCTCCTGTGGCGCCGGGGACTGAACGCCTTCACTTCGGTCTCAGCGGCTGCGATTTCTTCCCACTCTGGCCGCTGCGCCCGCTTGAGCCAGGCCCGGACCTGTCTAATAACTGGGTCGCTCTCCTGCTCGCGCCGCAGCCTATCGACGTCCACCCCGCTGTCAATGTGGATAGCCGCCACTAAACGATGTTCGCTACCCTGTTCTCGCTCTTCAGCACGCGCGCAATGCCTACATGCCCCCACCTCACACGGCCGGCGCGACAGTGCGTCTGCGTTGCAATGCTGTCTGCCTGGTCTGTGCTGTGCGTCGAAGTCATACTCTTGGAGCGCTTCGATCCACCGCGCGAGTTGGCCCTCGGGGTTTCGGGAAGCTCAGTAGCCACGTAAGCAACGCGTGGTCCGTGCGGAGCAAAAACCGCCGTCCGCACAAATGCGGTCGGAAATGGCACAAACTCTGCACTACTGTGAGCAGTTCTCTCCGTGTCACGCAGTAGTTCCGTTCTGGCCGACTCAGGGCTCGACTGTAATAGGCAACGATGCGCTCCTCCGCCTCCATGACCTGTGATAACACCGCACCGATGCCCCCATCGCTCGCATCGGTGTCGATGACAAACGGTTTAATAAGGTCCGGGCTCGTCAGCACCGGGGCTTTTCCCAACACCTCTTGCAACTGCGCGAACGCCGCCTCACACTCCTCGGACCACCGGAAACTCCGCCCTTTCTCAGTGAGCCGGTGTAAGGGCCGTGCTACTGCGGCAAAATCCCGCACGAAACGCTGATAATATGAGGTGAGCCCTAAGAAGCTCCGTACCTCCTTCACATTCTGTGGTGTAGGCCAGTCACGCACCGCCGTGACCTTCTCCGGGTCTGTGGCTACCCCCTCCCCACTGACCATATGCCCAAGGAACGCGACTTTTTGGCGGAACAGCGCGCATTTCTTCGGGTTCAGTTTCGGCCCAGCTGTGCGAATAGCCCCCAACACCTCTCTCAGGTTTCTCACTGCCCCCTCGAACGTCTCCGCGTGCACCAACAAATCGTCCAGGTATACCACGCATTTTGTCCGTGGTACACGCCCTAGTACGCGCTCCATAAGCCTCTCAAACGTGGCTGGACTGTTACACAGCCCAAACAGCATAACTTTAAATTGCCATAGGCCGTGCCCAATAGTAAATGCAGTTTTTGGCTTAGCGTCCTCTGCTAGCTCTACTTGCCAATACCCGCTTCACATATCTAGCGATGTAAACCACCGCGACCCCGCTATCGCATCTAACGCGTCGTCTATACGCGGCAAAAGGTAGGAGTCTTTAGTCGTTACCTGGTTGAGGCGCCGGTAGTCCACGCAGAACCTCCAGCTGTTGTCTTTCTTTCTCACCAGGATGGCTGGAGCTGCCCAGGGGCTATCTGACAGCTCAATCACACCGGCTGCTGCCATATCCTCAATCTTTTGTTCCGCGGTCTGTTGCTTGTCCAGTGACAGCCGGTGTGGTCGCAGGCAGATCGGGGCGGCGTTGCCCGTCTCAATGCGATGCTGGACAAGTCCCGTTCGCGTACACTCTTCGTCCTTCGCCGCGAACAGATCCTCATTCTGCGCGAGGAGTAGCTCCAACTCTGCTCGTTGTCCCGCGTCCAGCCCCTTGCCATAGTAGTAGTTCTTAGACGGCCTGTCGCATCTCGCAGGACGGTCGCAAAGCTTGCTGGGCCGCTCGCACCTCGGCGTCTGCGTCGCTGCCTCTTTGCTGTGGTGTGGGCCATTCCGGCGTGGCCACGTACAACTGACCTGCCCCAACGTCCACCGTGGCTCCAAGCTTGGCCAGTGCATCCAACCCGAGGATGCATTCCTCTACAACCTCGGCCAACCACACCTCGTGCTCAATCGTTACTCCATGGACGGTGAGCATCAGCAGCCGTCTCCCTTTCATCACAGCTTGATCTCCTGTCACCGTTGAGAGATGCACGGTGGTTTCCTCCCAGCCGGGCGGGCTCGGTTGCTGGGTTTGCGGCAGGACCCCTGGACGGACGATGGTGATAGTAGAGCCGGTGTCCACTCGGCAGTGGACCCCGTTCGACAGCGCATTCTATTCAGAGGCCTTCAGGGTCTCCCAGCCATCCCACTTCTCTTTAGAGGGGCTTGGGAGGAGGCGGACGGTGCAGCCCTCCTTGCTCCATCCGCTGGGAGTTTCCCGCTGTTTTCCTCACTTGGTAGTGGCTCACTGCAGTATCGGGCGATGTGTCCTGCTCGGCCACAGCGGAAACACACTCTCGCTTTTTTTCTCGCACTCTCGGTTTTGGTGTCTCTGGCGCCCTGCTTCCCATGTTGACCTCTGCAATCTGTTTTGAGGCCTCCCCTGGCTCTGCCTTGCCGGCCGCGACCCTCCGGTGGGAGGAAAACTTGGGCCGGCTGCCCAGGATGACTTCTGCACGCTCTGTCTCTTCCAGGGCCGCCATCAGGGAGGTCGGCGCGTGGAGGCGCACGTGCTGCTGCAGACTATCGGGGAAGAGCGCGTGCAGGAATGCGTGCAGCGCCAACTCTTCCTAGGCCGCCGCTGGGAAACGCGGATAGGCCCGGCGTGTGTAGTTCTGGAGGTCTCCGGCGAGCGCGGCCCACGTCTCTCCAGCTTGACGCCGCCACTCTCCGAGTTGGGTTTGCGCCGTCTCTTCCCGTGCTGGCTGGCCAAATCGCTGCTTTAGGGCCGCCACCAGCTGCTCGAAGTCCCGGCGTTCTTCCAGCGGCCGATCGACGAGCACCTTCAGCGCTTCCCCTTTCAGTGCCATGGCGAGATGAACGGCTGCCTCGTGCGGCCGCCAGCCGTTGTGCTCGGCCGCCAACTCGAACTGCGCCAGGTAGGGGTCCAGCGGTGCCTTGCCGTTGAACCTCGGCAACTTGACGGCTTTCGGGGAGCCCGCCGCCGCCGGTCTCTCGCCGTCATCCTCAGCCCGGCCTCTCACTGGGGTGCCGCAGCGGCGCGTTGTCCCCCGTCTGTTGCTGGCGCCATGTGGTCGTGCAGGTTCCGGCCGTCCCCTTTCCAGCCTGCCGTCGATCTCCGTGAGAGCTTGGTCCACCAAGGTGTCGATCTTCCTCTGAAGCGCGTCAATCCCACTTCTGACACCAGTGTGGTGAGCGGTAGAGGAAGGCGACAGACAACTTGGATCTTGCATCTCTGCAGCTTTTATTTCTCTCCACAACAACAACGGGTACACTGCTCCACCTACTGGTCTTGCACGGAATTACCCAAACAGAGAGAAAGAACTCCAAATGAGCTGTGCCTGCTGGTCACCCCACCCCCTCACACCGCACTCACAGTCAGGGTGACCACCAAAGCACAGCTCACACACACACACACACACACATACGCACCCAAACTACCCCAAAAAGCCCACACAGATATAATAACCCCCATTTACCCACTAACATGTCCCCAAAACACTCTTACTCGGCCAACCGGCCGCTAGCATGAACCACAAAGTCTCACGGGAGCCAGTCCTGCCCGCCAGCTCGCCACAGTATAATATTCTTAATATAGTATACATAAAACATTTTATTTATACACCTTTATACTTGCTAGCATAAATGTGGGTTTGAGCTAAAATTTTTCCTGTAGAATAATATTTTATAACACTGCAGTGAACACCACACACAATATATGTCCAAAGGTATCCAGATTCTCTATTAATAAATTTAAAATTGCTGGCACACGAAACATGTATAATCTACTTAGGCCACTGTGCATATTGTGAAGTGTCATCTAGAAGGGTATAAAAGACTCCCAGCACTGTGCTGTGGAAAGTGTTCTCCAGAGCAATGGCGCTTCACTCAATACCTTGGGATGAACTAGTGTTGAACGTGACCTGACCTAATTTTCTGGTGGTTCAATGAATTTTTATGTATTTAATGTGATGAATACACTTGATTTAAGAAGGAATCTTGGTGTCCACAAACTTACACACAGCTTCAGAAAATAAGAGACCACTGCAAAATTGTTCAGTTTCTCAGGTTTTATCTTTTACAGGTGCAAGTACTGAACAGAACAGTTTTGCCTTACAATATTTCTCTTAATTTTCAAACAAAAATATTGTTCTTTAAAGCATAATTTTAAAGGACATCAAAAGAAAGAGAAATTCTGTGGTGTTTACACAACTTGAATAATTCAAAGAAACAGCAAAAAAGTAGTGTTTTGCCATCCAACTGGTCACGTTCCAAGAAGAGACTGTTGATTATAGCAGTGCTTTTATTCTTTTCATCTAAATAATTTCCTTTACATAAGATGATGGTGATCACCTAATCAGTACCACATAAAGCAGAATGAGGTGCTTGTGTGGGAATTTAACAGACACTGGCAGGGAATGGTTGTCTTCCTGGAGATACTGATTTAAAAATAAATAGCAGTGGACTCTGGATCTGTATTTATAAAAGGTTCGCTAAAATGAATAGTGCTGCTGTAAACTCTATAGTATTACTGATAATTTTATAAGGAAAAAACACACTCTGCTGAAACGACATTGTAACTAGAAAGCTTTGTTCTAAGAGCGCACTCAGGCCTTGGCTGATGTCATACAAATATTACAAGAAATATTTCAGTCATGTCTTCCTGTAAACAAGGAAAACATGAGCATCAAACGTGAGCATTCAGTTCTGATCTGCTGTAGCTCACGTTTACTGTGGCTGCAGGAACAATGTCTTTATTTGTATTCACATTGTCTGAGAAGTGTCTTGCAATATAAAAAACCTTACTGAGGAACCTTTATAATTGTGCTAATTTCATAAATACTGTTAGATATGCATGCTGTCATGATTTCACTGGTTAACATGCTCTGAGCATGCTCTAGTAAAATAACTTTAAAAACATGCATAGGTATATATATCATAGTATACCTTGTATGTCAATTTCGGTCGCTTTTCACTTTTTATGTAATTGGAAAACACCAGTTGAGCCTTGTACTGTGTCAAGATGGAACACTCAGCAGGAAGACTGATGGAACCAGTAGGTCGTAAATGATATTCAGCCTGCCTCAGGATATGGTCAAGATTTTACTGCCCTCACCTCATATTGGATGACAAGCAATGAATGTATAAGTTTGCCGTTATCACACCATTTGCAGAAGGGCTTTAAACGAGAGCGCACATAAGAGCGGTGCTTTCTTCTGAGAAGGTCGTGGCGCACCGAAGCAGTCACAGAGTTATTAAAGCTAATGGGCAGAAGCAAATATGTCGGGGGGTTGACATGCACTGGCCGGGCAGCGGTTTTCTGAGTGCATGTGCTGAATTCGATCCACCGTTGCATTATTAAGCACATCATCCAAACATTCACAGAATTTTGCCTTCACTCCTTCTTCCTCCAACCTCAGCACCTGCAGGGTGACTGATGACACTTCCAAAGGTAATAGTTTCCGTTTCATGCTTTCAAGTCTGCGGCTTGGGAGGCCGGCCAAGCTCAGCTAAATCACCACAGGCTTAAATTAAAGGCCATTATCAGTTTAAAGCAGCCTGCCTGCCACTCAGCCAGATGGACTTCACACGCTGGCTCAGGAGCAGCGCCAGCAACCTGCGAGGTCTCTGACAGTGTCCAGTCGCTGGTCCGGGATCAGCTGAAACAGGCTTAGCGGTGTGAGTGAACACAACAGGGTGATTAAGACTGCAAAACTTTCTCTCTAAAGCCTCCAGGACATTCAAGTGTTTGCTGACCTTCATCTATTCCACAATCTCCATAGAGATTTGAGGTGAATACATGGGAAGACGTTCGAAGTTTTCTTTTATTTTGTGGAGTTTTTACTTCTAACTTCTTAGAGAAAAGCAAACATTTTTTCTTCTTCATAATCCCAGGAAACAGGCAAAGGAGGGCCTGGAGCTGTGTTTAAAAGAGAACATATTCGCAAGCCTTTTACAAATTACTACACTGGTGTGTATGTGAGAGCTCCTGCATTTACAGAGGAGAAAAGAATCAATTTAAATTCTCCGGTTCGGTTAAAGCCCGGTCTGATGAACAATAAAAGTGATAGGCTAGTCTTGCCCAGTGTGTGAATGCACGTGTATGTGTGTGTATAGTTCTCCTGAGAGACAGCCTGGATCTGAAGCACTTGCGGCAGCTTCTCATTATATTTCCCCTGGTCACTGAATTATTGGAAGTCAGTAATTTCATTTCCGGCAAGTGCGAATTCCTTTTCAGTAACATATGTCCATATTTGTGCTGGGCCATTATGATACCTCCCCCCGCAGCGTGCTTAGGGAACCATAAAGCAGCTTATGCAGCTTAATGCACTGCGGCGTGAATACGTGCAATATTTCCACTGAGATAGCACAGTTCTGATAATGACATTCGTAGACTTTATCGTAATGGACCAAATGAAGCGACACCATGGAACAGCACTTAGAAAAATGAATAGCAGTCATTCAACAGCATCGTCACTTATCTTTGACAGCTGGGAGAGAGGAGGGCTCTCTGACATGCTCACTAAATAGCCATAACCCATAACCCACCAAATTATTGCCACTAGGACATGGACCTCTCAGATGCGGTCACTGGAGTGCTCACGCTCTGTCACTCATTCCGTCTCTCAGCACAGGCATCAGATACAGTAATGGGAATCTCGCTGCCATTTATTTTCAAGTGGCAAACCAGCAGTTTGTAATAACTTTGCACACCAGCACTCAAAAGTTTGGAATCATAATTGAATAAAGTGGATTAACATTGCAATAAAATGAAACTGTGGCGGGTCTAAAACGATTCTATTATGGTTCTGCTGCTCTTTTAATGCTCACCTCATTTAAAGGGGACATAAAAAAAATCAATGTCAGAATCAGAAGCCTTCAGAGTAATGAACAGAGCTGTAGTTGGTTCCATAGTAGTATAGAAAGAATGTAGCACAGAATGCGTAGTATTTGATCAGTAGTGATCGAAACCCAGGCAGATAACTTATCAATAAATAACTAAAACAGTATATTATCCATCTGTCCATTATCCCAAATGCCCATCTTTAACGGAGACCACAGGGGATGCAGGTAAATATCCCAGCGGTCACACACTGAACAGATCCAGCAGTCAGGAAACAAACCACAGACTGACACATAGCAGAACCAGGAGGAAGGACCTTGAAAAGTTATTCAAATGTACCACTGTGACTCTTCAAACAAAGATCCGAATGATCCAGGCTGTGGTCTTTGCTGTGGTTCTTCATGCATATGCGGCACAAATCCAAAATAAAGGGATCCTTGACCATATCAATTCTCACATCCCCAATAATCAAAACCAAAGTTCTTATCTTGGACATATTATGAGAAGAATTACTTAACTGGAAAAAACTTGGAGCAGTTCAACATAAATGAGAAAGACGGGTAGAAACAAGATGGTTGGATGGAGACAATCAGGAAAAAGCCAGCCTGAAGACCTCATCCATATAATCTTATAGCTTTACACTGTATACTGTATAATTATTACTACTATCTATTTTTACCTGTGTCTAAACTTTTGAAGATTTTTGTTTGAAGAAGATGTTCTGTCATACGATCAGGCTTTGACTCCTGTGTCTGTCCTTGTGTTTGTGCCATGTTCAGATCAGTGACCTGGCTCCTTCTTATTAAACTCCGAGAGCACAGAGGCCTTTGTCCTTTCCCTGTGCTTTACGGCTTGGGCCCGGCCTCACAGGAAACAAAGTCACTCTATGAATAAGTAATATGTCGGGTGAGAGAGTGCCAGCTTCCCTTTTAATTAAATTAGATCTTTTTTTTTTTTTTTAAAGACCCGGTGAAGAGAAGGCGGGAGAAAAAGAGGCCTCTCTTCTTAATTTAGACTTGAAAGTGAGGTACGATCACGCACTCCATACGGGATTAACGACCATCGTTAAAAAAGGGCGACTTTCACACCGGCTTTGCCGCTTTCAAAGTCACGAGGAGGGGCGGAAACAGAGGAACTTCATTAGTCGACCCAAGTGGCCACCATGCAGAGGAGGCTGGGGAAGCATATTGTTCTCTGAAGGTTTTTCATCTCCTAATACACAGACCGCGCATTCATAACCCAAATGAAATGGTCATTCAGTGCTGAAGAAGAAAAGAACAGGCAGGGAGAAGTAAATCCCTCCATGACAGCAGCTAAAAGAAGTGTGCAGCAGTAACCTACGCCTCATACGTACGCTAGCATGGGTTGCTATGTGCGTCCCGCTGTCATGGTTACCCAGTCAATGAGGTCACATGGGACGGGGCCTGGAGGCAATGGGAGGAGAAGGAGGGGACGCACACTCATACTTAACCTCACACTGTCTGCTATTTCCCAACGGCCTCAGCAGATGTGCCGCGATATGTATTGTCAGCGATTTAGTCAGGGATAATTGTGTGATTCAATAGGGTTTAATTGCTCGCACCAGTGCAGGTGTGACCACACACTTCATGGAGATGCAACATTTTGAGCTGCATCTGTCACATGAGAAAGTGCCGAAACAAATGTATACTAGTTATAGAAACAAAATACACAAAAGAATAACTTTTGTTTTCAACACGAATGCACTAATAGGGTTTTTGAATAATAACAAGTAAAACAAACATGTACAATTGAAAAAGGGAATGTAAATAAGGAAACCAGACATGTAATGAAAAAGCACTTAAACTAAAAATAAAGTATGAATAAAGTTCAACAAAACTGCAATTTGTGTGTGTGTGTTTGTGTACATTGTGGTGCATCCATGGCCTTGCAAACTGCATTGTTTTCTGCCATATGGATTCCAGCTCAAACTCACAGATAAGGGAGGCCTCATGCTGCTTTCTGACCTTCTTAGTCACCCAGCTGGCACTAACCACCCAATCATTATTATCCCAATTACAGAGTCAGAACTACCCTGCTCAGGGTGGCTTCAGTGGGTCGAGGGGATGCCACTACGGTGGGGGAGGCTGGAGGAGGAACAAAAGGGGAGCATTAAGGAGGAAGGACCCTTTGTTTAGTTTCAAGTTAATCTCCAGACATGACAGATGCTGTAAAACAGATGCTTTCCATATGAAAGATTGTCACAGTTTCAGACCTCAGAAATAGGGAGTGGTTTCCAAACCCGAGTGGGGGGCCCTGGGTTGTGCCCTAAGCAACATTTGTGTCTCAAAGACTTCGATTCCTGCATGCTAATGGAATTCTTTGTGTAAATCACAAAGAAACAGACAGCAAACACATTTATATTAAAAATATAGCTAAAAACTATCAATGCGATGATAAAGAACTTTTAATCTGAAGTGGCCACAACTAATAATTCAGCCATGTCACCTGAAAGACAGACTAGAGCATCAGTGTAGTGTGACTGACACTGAAATGAAATATTCTTCTACTAATCAGTTTGGGTTTGCTGGCTGGTCAGATAATGTCTAGAAAACCATGTTGAAATGTGTCCTAAAGAAGAGAAATACTAGAGATTCCAGGAGAACCCCAGACGAGGACAATAAAATATGAATATCAGGAGGGTAAAGGTCGCTGGAAAGCGAATAAAAAAAGGTCCTTACATACCACACATATCCACTGGAGAACTTTTGCTCTATAGTCAAGAACAAGGCCGAGCTTGATCTGCAGTGAGATGTGATGGTATCAACATGCTCCACATGCTTTAGAAGAGCAAGGGAAGCCAGGCCTTACAATGCAGAGGCATTTCTGCTCCAGACTAGCAGTTCTGGCTCAGGCCAGACTTTAGAAAGGTAAAGTGGTCCCTTCCAGTGTGTGAACACACCACAGCACACAGTGTAAACAAAGTGAAATGCTTTTTCAGCATTTAACCCATTTGCCAAGTGAAGCATTGGGCTGCCACCAACATGGGGGTGTCCGGGGAGCAGTATGGGGGACAGTACCTTGCTTAAAGGTACCTCAGTGATGCCACTGGTAGTCCTGGGTTTCGAACCCACAACCTTCTGATCACAGGGGCAACTCCCTAATCACCAGGCCACCAGCTTAGTAAGCCAGAAAGGCACATGTTAGGAGGGGGGAAGCCTCTTCATCTTAAAAGTAGACTGGCCTGTGCTTGAGCGCCTGTAGAGGAATGCAGGTCCTTCATAGAAGCCCTGATTTAGGGCCTGGGTTTAATAGGCTAATATCTTTACTTAAGTTCTATCTATCAATTGTAAAGGCGGATGATGGCTGAGAGGTGTTAAAAAATAACTAATAAAACTATTATACAACTTCCTCTCACTTTGTAACTGGCCCAGAGACATTATAATTGTAAGTTAAGACAGATAATTTAGGTAAATTAAGCATGTAAAAATATTTATGTTTTTAGTGATAGGGAGAAATTCCTTATAACAGAACCCCAAGTCCCAATCATGCCAGCAGGAAATTTCATATACAGTTATATTTCCCCCCTTTTGGTGATTACAGTGAACTCGTGGCCATATTTAAATTGCAAGGTTGTTGTGAGTGTTTTTATGCACTTTCTGTTGAGGTGTTTTAGAATAGAAACATTTTTGTTTAGGATCTACTGCGAAAACAACAGTACTCATGCTGCCCTCTATGTTTCCTCTATTGTATTACAATCTGTCAGAATGGTTGAGTGCATCTTGGTAACCTTACAGAACATTATAGCACACTTTTATTTTTAAAGTCATCAATGCTTTGGCTTTTTTCCTGAACCAATGCTGTTGATGATTAACTGACTTTGCAACGTGCAAGAGTCAATGAAAATCCAGAACAAATAGTCATATGACCAATTATAAGTAAATTTCACTGTTAGACTATGACGGAGAACGGCTGGAGAAGGACAATCAATGTCTAAGAATGTAAGGACACAGTGAAGAGCGACCTCAATGGCCTCAAAGATGTCAACAGCTCACTACAATTCTTGACCCGGGCTACACTGTCTGGACATGACTCTGATTGTGCTGGCACTTGAACATGCTCTTCAAACTGCTCCCTCATTTAATGAGCAGAGTTTGTGCCGTCTTGCTGAAAAATCCAGTCACAGAAGTCATAGATAATAATCACAGATCATCACACATTCAAATACACCAGCTGCTAAACGATTTGTTATCCCTGGTCTGTTCATTTATTTTAATGATTAAAAAAACAATCACCCTTTGCCTTGTGTGAAGCTTTATTGACGAATGGACTGAAATAAATGATCTAAAATGAATAAAACGATGTATACTAACTTCCATTTTAAGAACATATTTCCTTTTTAAGCAAAACTTTGTCAGAGGCGACATGTAAGTCTGAGTCGTTCATTTTGACTACTAGTGCAGTCAAACTGCTGTTTATAGGTCACTACACTGCCTGGATTGTTTTGCATTGCAGCAGTTTTTGCAGCTTTCAACTATTATTATTATATAAGGGTTGTTGAAAAGATTATAATATCAGCTTAATCACCAACAATTCTTTTTTTTTTTGCAAAAGCTGTCTCAGTGTCTGTTAAAAGTTGATGTAGTGTGTGTGTGTGTGTGTGTGTGTGTGTGTGTGTGAGAGAGAGAGAGAGAACTGCAGAGGATGCGGGGCAGATGTTAGACCAGCGTAGGCATCTGTCTCATAAAGCTCCAGCAGACAGACGAATGCATGACAAGTGCAGAGCATCAAAGCATAAATCAGAAGCTACGGAAATCTCCTTGGATTTTCTTCTTTGCACAATGGAAGGGCATGCAAATATGCACACACACACACACACACACACACACACACACACACACACAGTCCCATGAGTTGGTCTATGCTCTATAGGAGTAGGTGGAGTGAGTGTCTAACCAGAGAGTTGAACAGGTGGTGTGGGAGGGACATCTGTGAGTGAGAGTGTGTGTGTGTGTGTGTCTGGGTCTTAGATCAGGACATGGGGATATACTGATGTTGTGACAGCTGAGGCTCAAGTTAATTTCATCCCTATAATTCACAAATCCACCATGCACTGCCGAGAGAATAGCAACTGTGAGAGGGCAAGGCCTATCTGTCATTGCCTTACTAATCTATGTGTGTGTGTTTTTGTGTTTGTGTGTGTGTTGCCCTTTCTCTTGCTCCAACTGTCCCCTGGTCTGCTACCCACAAACCCCTACTGCAACTACCCTCCCTGTTAGCAAGCCTGTTATCATGCTACTAGTGACACCCTCCACTGACCTCACTTCCCTCTTAGAGTCTGTGCATGTGTGTGTGTGTGTGTGTGTTTCATTAGGCAGAATGGAATTTCTGCCAGTGTTCTGTAAAGTGAATGCTGAACTTAGCAACAGTTGCTATGAAAGATTTTCTGAGAAGAGAACAGGTGAAACATGACCCAAAATACAGACCTATATTTGAGGAGATTTTTACTGCAGGACTGTACGTTTTAGGACACTTCTGTAGGATATTTACTGAAAGAATCCTCCAGAAATGTCCTGTCTGAACACTGTCTATGGTTAATTCATTGGATTTAAGACACTCTCTGCACTGCAAACAGCACGTCTGCTCTTGGGGATGTACTAATTAATACATCGTTAGCATTGACTTGGCTAAAACGGTCCAATTCTAAAACTAAAGCTATTTGTCATTACCAGAACGACCAGAATGAAAGTCTCCCAATGCTTGTTCTCATCTTTATGCCTTCAGAAAAACTTCCAGAACATACACTTAGTCTCAGCGAAGTGAGGACACACACTGATGGCCATAACGCTATCAGAGGCAGGAGGAGCAAAACCACTGTAGACATGATGATTATTAAGACTCTACCCAGCTTCTGCATTACCTCTCTTATCTCCCACAGCTTATTGCTTCCCACCTAATGTCAGACAGTGCTGAATGGAGGGGTGCACCACATCTCGTTCCCCTAAAGATTTCGCTCTCTGAGTGCAGAATGCTGCCTGGGGCTGTTGTGCAGAAATCGGTTTATAAAGCTGTATTTTATTGTGTTGCATTGCCTTAAGGCACAGTGTGAGGAATGAACCATGGAAATATCATATCTATGCCCAAAAAAGAAAAGAAAAAAAATACCAATAATCTCTTTCATCTGCCTGGGTTGGAGGTAACAAAGTTTCAGAGTGAAAAATATATCAAGAAAACAGAAAAAAAAAAAAAACCCAGAAAATTGCAATTTGGGAAATTTTAGAACAAGGCTGGTGGGAACAGCACTGTGTGAAACCATGCAGACGACATGTACATCCATCAGCTATAACATTAAAACTACCTGCCAAATATTCCTGCTCATGCTGCAAAAACAGCTCTGACTGGTTGACTTCCCAAAGTCTGAGGTGTGCTGTGGGATCTGGCACCAAAACTTTAGTAGCAGATCCTTTAATTGTGAGGCGGGCCCTCCATGGATTGGAGTAGTTTGTCCACCACATTCCAGAGATGCTTGATTGGGTTGAGATCTGGGGGTCACGACCAAAGTTTAACACCTTGAACCTTTTGCAATGTTCCTCCCAGCAGAGCATTGACCAGAGAATCACACTGTCTCTGTCATCTTGCTTTATTCCAATACTGCATCCTGGAGTCAGTCTTTTCCCCAGGTAAGTGATGCACACACTTAGACTTTCACATTTACAGTATTTAGCAGATGCTTTTATCCAAAGTGACTTCCATTCCCAAACAACAGGGGACAGTCTCTCTGGAGCAACTTGGGGTTAAGGAACCCAGTGGTGTTAAGCTGAAGGTAGGATTCAAACCCATGACCTCTTGGCCTAGAGGCAGGTATCCTACCCACTCGGCCGCCACCACCACACATGAGACTGAGCACTGCATACTGGGAAGACCTTCCATTTTGGAGATGCTCTGACACAGAGCACAGTTGCCTGTCTGCCTGTCACAGTTCGTGTTTTATGTTTTGTGTTTTAATATTACAAAATAAAACTAAAGATAATAAACACAAATTACATTACACAGTAACGTGATTTGATTAAATCAGTGCTTTGTTAAATTAAATCTGAAGCTGCTGATGGAGTTTTACAAATACAAACGATGCCTGGAGGCCTCAAGAACCAAACCTGACAAAATATTAGCTACTCTTTTTCAAACAAAACATATTTTGATACTTTGAATTGCTTTCTAGCATTTATTTTAATGTTAACTTTGCTAGCAGAAAAAAACACTATCACACACTGCGAAAATCGGCTTTAAACTATTTACGCGTAAAACCTTTTAACGGATGAGACTGTATGAAAATAATCAGTGTTATTCACTGAATATTGTCAGTGGTTTTAGTTGAAGTTGAAGTTTATTGTCATATGTACAGAGTACAGTGTACAGAGTACAGGAAGTGGAGTCTTTGGTGGGCTTTTTTGGTGACAGCTGCTGCGTGTTCTGAGGACTTTAATATTAAGACTGATGAGTGTATTCACTTGTCTCTTGTGATTCCCCTCACGGCTCCCATTTGCTGTAATGCTTGGCCTTGTACATTCATAG
>JBBPDC010000007.1:6052923-6070564 GCA_037974485.1 Hemigrammopetersius urotaenia | reverse complement strand
ATATATATATATATATATGTGTGTGTGTGTGTGTGTGTGTGTGTGTGTGTGTGTGTGTGTGTGTGTGTGTGTGTGTGATGTATACAAAGTGATGTGAATAAAAAAAAAAAAAGAATAATTTTCTACAGTGCTGACACACATTACAGTCTTTAGCAACTCATTTCTGTCTCTGTTTCAGCAACTCCAAACTACTCTGGCATGTAGTTGGTGCACCTGCTTCCAAACAGCCACCACTGGCCACCTACTACTCTATGTGGTAGTTCACAATATACACAAACAAATTTGAAGTCAGAGAACGTAAATACTGATTAATGATATAGGCATATAAGGAATATGTTAAACAAGGCCATGTGGAAAAGCTACAAAAAGCTCACAAAAATGCATGTATTCACAGGAAGGCAGACACCGTCTTTCCCTCAAACTATTAAAGTTAATTATCTGACCGGCAGCACCCTATAATTACTACCAATAATGAGCCTGCAATGGGAATTTATGCCAATGTCCACACTGCAACAGCAACATCTGCATCATTAGAAACAATAGAGTTGGAAAAGAAACTCATTTCCATGCAGGAGCGATGAGAATGATAAGCGCTGATAATTTTCACTTGGGCCGCCCACTGAGTTGGACTATCTCACACTTTAGACCAGCATGTAGAAAATGGAAGTGGTTAAGTGTGTGAGTGAATGATGTGTCTGTATGCACCCTGCGGTGGGCTGGCGCCCCCCAGGGTGAGTACCTGTCTTGCGTCTGTATACCCCGGGATAGGCTTTAGGTACCCGCGGTCCAATTAAGGATTAGGCAATTACAGAAAATGAATGATTTTGTTTTGCATGAATGTGACAACAAAGCTTGTATTAACTGTCTGATATTTACAAATCTGATTATTTGCACTTTGATATGAGGTCCAAGAACTGAATCATTTCAGAAAATCTGTACATTTTCATTGCAGAAGTGTGTTCACATTAGTGACATAAACAGTGACCTACAAACATGAACATAAAGCAAATGTAAAATGAATAATGATTGCATTTGGTACATAAACCCACACACATGGACCTTTGGACTAAAACTATATAACAAAAAAGAAAGCGTGTGCTGGTAATTGGCAGAATTGATAATTGGCATTTTTTTTCTCAGCTAAGCTGAGCCAAAGAAATGTAGAAGCAATGTCAAGGTCATTCTTAGTTGTGACAGAGCAAAATGGTGTGAATAAGTAAGTAGAGAGAATAACTTTCTTCAGTGCTTGACTTGCAGACATACATTACAATGTTCAGCAACTCATGTTTGGCTCTGTTTCAGCTGCTCGGTCATTTAACTGGTGCTTGAATATGGTTTTGTTTTGCAAGAATCTGACAACACAAGTTTTATGAACTGTGTGATCACAAATGTCTAAGTTTGACAAATTTGGAATTTGGAAGTCCAAGGTCGGATTTATAAGTGAATACTTTGATGAAATGTGTAAATATGGGTCTTTTCAGGGCAGAGTTGTGTTCATATTTAGGACCGATATGGTGACCTCCAAACATGAAGGTAAACGGTCAAAGAGGAAAGACGGATTTTGAGTAATAAAGCAGAAATGTACAATAAGGCTTGCAAAGTGATCGTAGCCTGCAGTGGATCCAGTGCTCGTTCTATGAAGAGGACCAATATCGGGCCGGGTTGTCGTAAACACAGAGGACCCCGGGGTGGCTCTGTTATGGAGTGGCAGTAAAAGTGGACCCTTTACAAGCGCTGGAGCGCTGGAGCCCAGGCTTTTTTCCATTATACTGAACCTGTGACCTTCTGACTATAGCCGGATGAACCAAACTTACGATTGCGCTTACAGTCTGGTTTTATTTGCACAGCTGTGGGCTGGTTGCAGAAGACTTGTTTTCTGTACTTTCACTAATCTGCAGCCTGGACGTCAGACAGAGGGCTTGAGTTCCTCAGTACAATCTGAAGTTAATGGGGCTGGAAACGTTTTTGGCAAAGTCAAAGAAGGCTTTTATAGTGCCGTGGGCTGTGCTTTGTGTCTGTAGTAAACGCTGAGCTCAAGGCTTGACGTTAGGCCTAGACAGTCCGAAAGGCTCTCATTTGATCAGTTTTACTTGTGGGCAAGTCTGAAAAACTTTCAAATTCTTTCCCTCTCCCCAAAAACAAGCTGACGCTGTTAACCGCTGCCGAAGTCACATGTTAGTCAGCAGATGGCATCTCGCGCACAATGTCCCATTGCTGAACGATGGGCAATCACACCAATTATTAGATTCATTCTTTAAGAAAACCGTAACGGCCGAACAGAAGGAAAAGGGATTCCAACTTGGAAATGTGCAGCGCCAATAAACAGAAACAAAGATGGGGTTTGTGACCACTCAGTTGCACATGCTCTATTGGGGGCGGCAGGACAGCAGGGTTTTGTAGTCGGAGCGTTTATCTGTCTGGACAGATGCAAACCATGAGTGCTAACTGATAGTCGTAATTAAAAATATCACGATGGCTGGATCTTGGAATGTGCCGACTAGAGCTGGAAACCCACTGGCCGCTCATTGACGATACAGCAAGTTTATATAATATATATTCCTGCTGTGACAAACCTTCAACCTTCCTGCGGCAGAGGAAAACTATTCTCAATATTTTATGTCATAACAAAAAAAGGAACACAACAAAAAAAGAAACTTTTCTGAGAGTGAGAGTCATGCAGTACGAGAGCACTGCTAAAGTTACAAAATGTAACGTTCACTCCACAACCCATACAGAAACAAAAGTTGTAAAAACAGCCTGTTTAAAATTCAGCAAATTCATTTTGTCATGTCAAGAATACACTCATTTACATTTATCTGCCTACTGAGTCTACAGAAGTTAATCCCAGATTTTCATGCTGTGTTACAAGGAAAGTTTCAGCCTGAACTATTTTTGTGAATGAGACGCATATCAGGGCAGCCAATCAGAAAAGAGATAGCTTACATATATCACTCTTAAAGGTACAAAAACAAAAGCCATCTGTTTAATTGTAAGTCATGATTTAAAAAAAAGGTATATATACACAGTAATCGCCACAATAACACAAAAACTGCAAATATCCTCTGCCCCTTTTGTGGCAATAAATATATTTTTCTGGATGTTTTGACACAAGGGGACCCGTTCACCTCACAGAGGTGTCCCAAAACTTTTGTCCTGTAACATTCCGAGTTGCATATCTCAGCAGGGAATTTAAATTAAAAGAGGTGAACACTGGTTTAACTATACATTTTATTTAAGGGTAATGCATTAAACTGAGTTTAAACTTAAATCCAAGTGTTCTGGGAGCATATTTTTGGGATTTACACTAAAAAAAAATAGTGTAAACACTATACACGGTTTCTCACTATACACGAGTGCTCTTGGAACGTAACCCTCGCGAAAAGCTCTACACACACACACATTTTTATTTATTTTCCAGGACCTCATTGCCACAATGGCACAATACCTTCAAGTCACAATAATCATGAAAAATACGCTGGTGTAAGCAAGACCACTTCTCCAAGCCAATCAGAGGAAACTCGAAGTCACATGAATACGGTTCCAGATCCTGAACCTTATCCACCTCTGCCTGGACAGGAAGTCCTTCTCTCAAAGAGATAAAACCCTTTCCTTCTTTCTTTTGTACGTGTAAGAAAAAACACATGGAGCAGGTATCTGGCTTTTTTCCCATTCTGTTTTGGGAAAACTCCACACAGTTGCTTATAATGAACAGTCAACACTCGTATGTGGTTCGAGGCTTTTTATAGTAGGAGTTTGACACCATGAAATTTCCATTAGCTTTCATTTGGAAATGCAAAAGGCTGTTTGTTGTTTGTTTTGATTCAGTGAGGGAGCTGGGCCGCGCTGATTGAGGCCACGAATGACTGTCTGGAATCTGAATGCATTTCAAAGTGCATTATGGCATTTATGCAGATTGCAGGCCTTGGGAGCTAAATAAAAAAAAAAAAAAAACGAAAGCCGGCGATTAATTTCAAAGCCACAATGACAAATATTACAGCGAATTCCACAACCCCATCCTTCTACGTGATGTGCAAAGCAAGAAAGTCCAAAACAAAAACTATGGAGCGTTTGCATTTCCATTTCTTCAGATTGCGCGAAAAGATAGGCCACCCTCTAGTCCCATCACATTATTTCTCATAAACACTTGCAAATTATGCAGAAGGAGGCTGTACTCACAGAAACACTGCTGCTGCTGAGAAGCTCTTGCATTTTAAACTCTCCACAGTTTGAAGTTAATATTATAAGCGCTGCTGGCCTAACACACCCTGCACAACGAACACAAATACATGGAAACACTTCTACCCTCACAGTCATCAGCTCACACACAAGCATAAAAGCTGTTAAGACCACAAAAGAAAGCAAGAGAGGAGACATTAATAGATAACAGAGACAATAATATATGCTCAAACTCATTTTAAGCCGACAGATTTGTAAGAGCATTAAGGCTTTTAAAGATATCCCATTAATAACAAAAATATTATTCAGTTTTAACATCGTTAACACACCTCTAGATCCCCCACTATAACAGCAAGCTTATGAAGGAAAGGGAGGGGCTACAATCCTGAAGCTGGAATCACTGATTGTACATATGATATAGTTTGGGTATCTGTGGTCATCTTATGTATTTTGTTGATTTTCTAAGCTACAACAAATCCTTGTTGTTTTGCTAAAACTCAACTCACAGCACATTGATGGACGGAGCAGGAATGTGGGCATTTGGACATCAATGAAGACCAACTTGAAAACCCCATGACATATATGACGTATGCAGTCACTGGGTTGATACCATTGTTCTGACCGGATGTTGGTGATGAAAACTGGATACTCTGATTTCTGTTTTCAAATGATGACAATACTGCCACAGATTCATAGAAAATAATTAATATACTCTGTCATAACCTATTTGGTCCATTTATATATTTCTAACATAACTCACTGCTTTTAAAGTGAGAAAGCTTTCGTTACAGTCAAATCTGGGAATGTAAGACAAAAGCCTTCAATCGTGATTAACTACACAAACTAATGCGATTAATGAGGATGAATTATTTTAAACATATCACAGCTCTAATGAACATATGAAGCAGTAAGTGTGTCAATGATCCAACATGGAAAGCCTCCAGACCAAATAAAAGTATATAAAAATAGCCCAGCCAAAGAGAAAAAATAATCATTTCAAAATGCGTGAGAGGTAATGGTGCATCTGTTTGTAATTAGGTTCTTTCATGCGGCAAGCGTGTGTGTGAGTGTGTGTCTGTATGTGTGTGAGAGTGTTTGAGAGTGTTTGTGTGTGTGCATGCGCACATTATCACTTTTTTCCCTCCTTAAAGACTGGCACTATGCAGGTTGCTATAAATAGGTACCGCCGGCGTGAAGAGAGAATGAGACAATGATGATGAATTCAGTGGAGAAGACAAAAGCAGCTGTTTATCACACAATCCAAACCAGCAGCCAACTAGCTCCCTCACACAGCAGCGCGCCAGCTTTCTACTGCCAGGCCAAGCACACCCAGAACAAAGGGCAGCAGATAAAACACATCTCAGTCTCTTTCAACCCCTTACAAGTGGAGGAGGGATAAGACAACATAGAAGATGTTGTGGCTGCTTCGCATCATTCATCCTTGGCGTCGTCTTTTCCGTGTCTTCCATTTTTAGCTTCTGTCCCTTATCCCACTCGCAGGGAACATTAAGACACATTCTGGAACATTTAGATCATGGTATGCAATGTTTACCCTCACAGACACAATTTAACTTGGTGAAAGCAGCCAGAAAACTTCATAAAAAAGGAAGAGTTTTCCATTCTGGATCCTATGCAGCAGCTTGAGTGCTTACCTGGATTGTTTACATGCCTTTATTTTACTCATGTAGGTTTGATATGCATGATAAGAAGAAACCAAAGATTCAGTGGGCAGCACTATCAATTCACTCTCATTATTAAACGCTCTAAAAGATATCAAACAGTATTAAATCTGCAGTCATTATGAGAACTGATCCCAAGCTGAAGCAGTCATGGGCCAGCAGCATCCACAGGGGTTACGAATCGACCACTGGTCTCCCTGCACCACCAGAAGTATTGGCAGTGGGATTAAGCAGGTTATTGAGTGGCTGCGTGCTGCTGTCATATGGACGGTGAGGTCACACCACAGGGAGGGGTCATGGTGGGAGATCTACTGCCCGAGGGAGGGGGAGGAGCTACTGCTGAGAACCGCAGCAGTATGTCTCCTAAGTCCCCTCCCATTGTGGCCCGCTAAAAAGGTCACACGTCCTGGATGGCAGCTGTCAATCATCTGCTCCATTCAATTACCCTCAATAAGGTAATTATCATCTGTCTTAACGAGTCCACTGAGACCCATTAGAGCCAAAGAGATGAATACTGTCCTTTCACAAATCTATGCCCATAACTGAAGCCAAGACAAAAACATACAACTGGGCATCATCTTGGGAAAAAGTGCAGTCACTTTTATACAATGGACTCCAATGGGACACCTATTGATCATGGACACTAGAGCACATGTGTATCTATATGATAATTAAGGGAGTTAAAATATGTGAAGGTTTCAGACTGACAACTGAATCAGCTGTGAAGGAAAGTGCACAATATCAGTGGGAAAAGTGTCAGTAATGCTTTAGGATCATAAAAGCATTACTGTTGTTTTCTACAGTTTTCACCTGAAGAAAACAATAACAACAACAACAACAATAAAAACAACAACAGAAATCAGGCTGGGAAAGCAACATAAAACTTTTAACGGATTCTGAAACACAGGCCAGTGTTCTTATTTGCTACGAAAAGAAAGCCTGGAGAAAATAAAGAAAAGAGGCATGTTTTGCCCTTAAATTGACACGTTCTCATTGTATACAGACGACTTTGCTCTCCCCAGATGACTTAGATGAATTTTCAGCAATTGGTTGTGTGTTTTGGGGGGTTGAGACGGGAAGAGGATTTTGACATGATCCGAGATAATAAAGCAGGCTGGTCGTTATTAAATTTTCACACCTTGAGAATTATTGATGATTTACCTTGACTGTAAGACCTGCTGCCGGGACAAGTCGGGGAAACATGATTATTGTATTTGTTTGACTTTAGCGTTGAGGTAGAGTCGGCGTCGCATGCCAGAGGACACACAAGCATGTCCTCTTCTTTTTTTCAAATGCACAATAGGCAGAAAAGATGGAGAACAAAGGGGAAGCTAACATGAGCTGCAGGAGGTGTTTTGGAAAAGGTATAAAAGCTGAGCAATCCTTTATCCTATGACAGCCCCTCCTGAGCTGCTGTAGGTCAAGGACAGGTGGGGAAACAAAACTTTTTTAATACACAGCGTTTTAAATGAGTTCTTCGAAAACATTCCACTAGCTGATGGATGGTCTGACGGTGACGGAGGGAGAGGGAAGGCCACCCTAACCTCCCAGAGAGAGCAAAGTCACCACCAGGGATTGAACTAGCGATCTTCTGATGATGGGACCAGAGCTTAGACAGTTATATCACTTTGAGAACAATTGGGGGCCCTGTTAAACTGTTTAAGTGGATGCAATTTATTCAAAACTCAGCATTCAAAATGACCAAGCAATCTGCACACATCCCTGTACTATAGCTTAAGTGAGAACCAATATAATTCTGTACCCTGTACCAATTTAACACTCTAATAAAGTCTTTCATCGTCTCTCCCCTGCATACATACTAAGCTCCTGGTGAACCCTGAGATCTCTGGTTGATGGACTTTTTAAGGTTCCTTACACAATCTGTTTGTGCTAACACTTTCTTTTTGTTATTTAAATTAAAAAAAAGTCATAGTATCATCTCTACTATATTAAGATTTTTTAATGAACAGTTCTGAACTGTAGGAGAACAACACAGAGTAAGGTGAGTATGAAGTCTAAGAAAAGCTCCTACCTGTCTGCTGAAGGAGGCCGGCTGTTCCTGGGCTTGTTGACCTGGGCGTACAGGGCTTCTAGAGGCTGCTCTCGAGGGCTGTGGGCTCGCTCCTGCCCTGGGTTCGGCTGGTTCAGGCTCTGGCTGCTGTCCATGGAGGAGTCCAGTGAGCCAATGCCTGCGTAGGTGTGCTCCTCATCAGAGCTGAAGGTACGGTTGAAGTCCTGGATCTCAGCATAATCTCTCTCTTTGGCCTGCCGCTCCCGCAGTTCTCTGGTCTTCGCCTGGATCCTGCAAACACACATGACACACCATGTTATGAGAGTCTTTGACCTGTAGTAGACCTTGAACAAAGCAGAATAGACTTGGGAAAATTACCAGATCTGAGTCACTACAACCACAGTTTAGTGTTTGGTCAACCTTAACACAATGGCTTTCAATAAGAGTGTGTTTTCTTTGTCGATTTGCCCAAACCAAATACTAACCAGGTTTATTTGGAAGAAAACAATATCACACATAAACATTTGTGACTACTGCGAAACAATTAAACAGAAAATTCACCAAAAGCCTCCCTCAGCAGCTCCAATTGCTGAGTACACATTCACTGGGAATTTCCCAGGCATTCCTCAGAGAAGCTGTCCCATAACTCTTGCAGAGTGACTCAGTGTTTTGTGGAGTTGGTTGGACATCTAGTACTTTTCAATCCATCACTAAATCCCAGAGTAATATTGAACACATTCTTCTGCAAAGAACTTAAAGATGTGTGGTCAGTTAAGGCTAACTAAGGTTAAATAATTGGGCAGTTCTATTGCACACACCAGGCCAACTAGCTCTTTCCTCAACAAATGTTAATTGCATTACTGAGGTTTATTGCAAGTCATTGTTATGGTGGAATGTACAGCCGTTCTTAATTGAAGGAATGTCCCCAAACTTTTGATGGACAATGTAACTCAGTTAATCAAGGGCTTGATAATTATTAAAGCTGTATCTGATGTTTTAGACCATGGACACATCCTCTAGGCACAGCCTATTATGTGATTCCAAGGTGAAGAATAACAAGTAAATTTTAACACGGTTTTAACAACTGGTGAGGGTGAGATTTCCCAGGCTTACATATTACATTCTGTCCACCACATCAAAAAAAAAACAAAAAAACAATTACTTTACATAACTACAACAACTGCTGCCATCAAACACGATGACCAACTGCATAAAACAAAACATTTTAGGTTCATAATTGGTGTTTTAACAATAATGGAAGACTCCCCGCAGTGCAAGCGTTTGCCTGAGTTTAGAACTCCTACTGGGTTTATAAGGCTGCTCAAGTGCTGCCCTGCCCTTTCTGTGTTTACCCTGGACTTCTCCTCTATTAAGCCAGCCTCCGCGATGGAGGCAGCACCGCAAAACCTCAAGACAACATTCTTTCAGGAGTCTCCTGTGGGAGTGCATTTCCATCAGTTATCTGCAGAGGTTAGGCCCTCTTTCCTCAAAGTGCCTCCCCTGTTAATTTCCCACAGAGCAGAGAGGCAGAGCAGGTCTGTGCAGTCGACAGTGTATTGGTTAAAATGGGCAATATAAAACCTTCTGCAGACAAGTAGAGCAATGCATCCTGAAGGCCTGCTCTCAAACAGCAGGAAGAGCGGAATTCCTCTGATCTTCCTCCAGCCGACCCTTCCCTTCTTTTCCTCTTGCTCACTCACTGGCTCCGGCTTTCCCAGGACATTCTTGGTAAGGCTGTGGTGAATGAGGGCCTTCATTGCAGCTTTAAGGCTGTGTGCATATTATGCTTGGGTGTGACTGGAAAAGGATATCTCATGGAACAGGAGTTATACAGGCATGCCAGGGGGTCTGGAGTGGATAGGGGTAGCGCTCCTGTAGGGTGACCTCTAAAATGACCCCTGCCACCCAACCCTGTCCACCTTATTAGAACCAAATGGGCCTCAACAATGAAGCCAGTTCCTCACTTCAACCATCCGCCCTCACAACTCTAAAAAACATGCCCTGCTGAGAGCACCTCGTTTCAGCACCACCCCAGGACAACTGACCCCTGCCCTCAACCAGCTGTCAATCACAGTAGCTCTGACTGACAGCTTGATGGCAGTAGTGGTGGTGTCTAAGGAGAAAAATTGAGTCTCTCCGGGAGAAAGAAAAGAGAGAGATGTTCCCACACGTTCTCATAAGTGAGATCTAATTTCCCAACAATGAACATTTCTCTGTCCGTGCCAGCCAGCCTAATACGATTACAATGCCATTCACTGTAGCTTCATTTTGTTCTCTTTCTCGCCTGTGCAAATCTAATTCTGAGGAAGACTGTATGAAAACTGTGTGCGCATCTGTGTCATGTGAAGTTAATAGCCTAGCAATAATAAGGAGGATAAAAAATTGCATCATATCTCTAACACCCCGACTCAGACAAGCACTTCTTTCTGGGTCGTCTCTTGTCTGGGAACCTTTAAAGAAGCCCCCTCTTTCAACCTACGGCACTGATGTCGGGACATGAGCGGGGTGAAATGTGAAACTCGATCGAGGCTAGCCCACCTGCCGCCCGCTCAGAAACTGATGTCACCTCGCTGCCCGGAAGAACTCTGCTCCTTGTTATGACAGGTTTTACAGAAACCCAATAGCGAGACAGTGCCTCCGGCGCACCGCCGCATAATGGCCAAATCGAATTGAAGGGAGCAATGTGTGTGTTTGAATGAGATAATGTCCAGAGTGAGTGAGAGGGCTAGGCCAGACTCGGCCCTGCGGTCACACACTAAAACTCATTTGGCCCTCCGCCTGCGGGGACGATAAGTAGGTGGATATAGTGGATCAGCAGAACGCAGGCAGCTGTGTGTGTGTTTTAGTGAGTATTTGAGTGAGGTAAAGCAGCGAATGAAAATTACGTTTGACTGAGAATAAGGCAGTCATGTTACCTCAGTTTGAAATGTGTGTATAAGCATCTACTGAAGCAGCCCAGTGTTGTATTTTATGCATGCTATCATTATCGTAG
This sequence comes from Hemigrammopetersius urotaenia, assembly GCA_037974485.1. Lineage (NCBI taxonomy): Eukaryota > Metazoa > Chordata > Actinopteri > Characiformes > Alestidae > Hemigrammopetersius > Hemigrammopetersius urotaenia. Next base: position 6,059,706 of record JBBPDC010000007.1, on the reverse strand, counting down.
GTAACAATCATGTGGGGGTTCCCTACTTCTAAAAGTGATGGAGGGGGAAAAATACAAGGAGGGTTTAGATTGCAATTCTCACTGCAATCCAGCATCAAAAAGATAAGTTACCTTTTTATTAGTATTCCATTTACGACATCACAGCATGCCCCTCAAGACTAAACTTGTTGCTATGGGTCAAGTTTTTTGTGAGGGTATTTTTTGGCACATTAATATTTCAGGCCAAGATAAAGCTCTAGTGTGCACTCGTTTGAATAGGAGGCGGGTCCAGCTTGGAAAGAGTCCACTGTCCCTTATTTACTTCATTACTCGATTAATGGCCCACAGAGGTGTTAGCCCAGAGGAGTGAAGTGGCTACGCTGAACATGATTACTGCTCTGCCCATTTTCTCTCTCTGTCTCTCTCTCTTACTCTGAGTGAAGACTCCTGGAGTTCCTGGTGATTCATTACACTCCCACCCTCAACCTCACACCAAATTAAGACACACAGACCAATTACAGGCCCAAAATAAACTGAATGAAAAAGAGAACAGAACAGAACAGAAAATAACTAAGGCATGTAATTGCACAACTCCAAAATTTTCCTTGATATCAGGTGAGAATAATTTTGCTATGAAGATTAAGCAGTTGAATAAAGGGGATTTTAACAACTGATTACACCGAATCGCTTTACATCCCTGAAGATCTATGACCATATAGGTACTTATAATGTATTTATTTGACATTATGACTGAATTATTAGCATCAGGCTACTTTTTTGGAGCCAATCACTCAGAAATCCATGTAATTCCAAAAGACTCACAAAGTGAGCTGAAAAAAAAAAAACAGAGCCAGAGAGGGCAAATCCCAGTGAGTTTCTGAGCCTAAAGCTAATTAGTGCAAACTGCTTCTCTGTGTGCAAAAGAATACAGAAAAAAAACATGTTTCTTTTTGAGTGGATGTTCGAGGTGAGAGGGAGAAAATGCGTCTGTGCAAGCGGATGTCTGAGTAATTAAGGCTTAAATGCTTTTTATTAACTTGCATCTGTACTGTATATCGCTGTGTGGAGGAGGACGCCGCTATGGAAACGGAAAAGCACGTACAAGGCCGCTGCTAACCACTGGGTTTCTAGGTAACGAGCCGTCAGTACAGAGCAAAATCAGCACAGTCTAGATCTTGTCTGGCATCCCTAATATGCTACATCCACATAAGACGCCTCGCATTTTCATAACAGCTCGTTAGGAGCTGCCCAGCCATATCTAAGTAGTTTTCTTATCGTTTCCTTATCAAAAAACCGCCGGCAGACCGAAATGGACTCGGTCCAAACACTTTCCTGCCAAAACCACTCATGGATCTTCAAGAGAATAAAAAATGGGCCATAACCTAAAGGTTCAAAAAGTTGTTTTTTTTCCATAGGAATTACACATTCATCATGTCTGGCAGTGGGAGACGCACTACATGTGGAGTATTTATAAAAGTTCTAAACAATTCAGTAGTGCTCAAAGCGATGTTTTTTCAGACTGAAACAGGAGGAGGAAGTCTGCGAGTGCGAACACTCAACAGCGCTGAGGAGGAAATGGCACTCAGGCTAGCCTGCAGCCCTTCCTCTCCGCTCTGAATAAATCTGCACCGATCTTTAACATCTTTTAAAAACAGTGTTTGAAAGTCTGTAATGTTTAAAACAGCTTCTCACCTGTGTATCTCTCATGCTACGCTTACAGGCTGGCATGTCGCAGCAAACAGCTTCAGCCTGCAGCCTCATTCAACTCTGCCAGTGAAATAACAATAAAGTGACAGAACAACTCAGAACTCCGAAGCATCTGACAACGTCCCGGTGCCTAGAACGCTGTCTAGAATGTAATTGATTCAGCACAATAATTGGTGGAATCTAAGGGGCCTAACAATCACTTTTAGCCACCAGCGAACTATCAATATAATTACAAATGTAATCAGGTTCACAATCAGCCTGTGTCATCTGCCTTTGAACTCTGCATGCTAATTGGTCCAGTCAGACAGCGAAATGCTACAAAAGACTGGCAAGCATAATGAGCTAATTATTTTGTAACACAATTACTGTCACGCTACGAGGAAGAAAAAGAAATAAAAAAGAGAAAAAAAAAAGATTGGTCGTGATAATGATTACCATGCATTAATGCATCAAACAGAAAAGTTTGAAACTACCAGAAGAGAAATCAAAATTCCAGCTGATAAAGGAGTTGCAAGAAACAAAGATTTTGTCTACATAACGAACAGCTTTATCCCTTTTAAAAATAACATACAGGCGTGTGAAATTTGTAAGCCAGCAAGTTTGAAAAAAGAAAAAAAAAAAAGGTCAAATAAACAATGAAATTGATGTTTAAGTTAAGCACGGAAGAGAAAACTGCGGAAAGAGGAAATACAACACTGGGCCAAGGCCAAAGATCTTTCAGACAATAAGTGTTAAATGAAACAGAATAGAAGAAAGAGAACAGCCTGTAAGAGTAATGGGAACGGCAAACAATTAAATGCATGTTTATCGTAGATCTTCCGGCTGGTGTGGGCGCTGGGGCTGAAGGAAGCCACTAGTTGAGATAGCAGTTGCTAGCTGAAGCAGGACCGAAGCTCAGAGGCGTTCGCTGCTTGGCGGCACTTGAAAAAATCCAAACAAATGAGAGGAAGCTGAAGGCTCGGGTGCAGGAAGGCTGTGCACGGAGGACTGCTGGCCACTGATTAGCAGCCCAGTGGAGCCGAGCTGATAAGAGAGCGGCTAATGCTACAGGGAGGATGGAAGGAGATGTTTTCCACTCCGAACTCTGCTGACTAGCCCATATAGGGCCCATGTATGGTCACGGGCTTGGACTGGCATGCTAGGTGTATAAATATACAGATCTATAGCCTGATTAAAATTATGCCACAGGGGGAAAAAAATCACTCACAGCCCATTTTGTGATGCCACAAGCATATATACTGCCGTCAAAAGTTTCTGCACACACAGATCTTCTATATTTGCATGTTACTTACTTCATTTACTAAAATACACGAACTATTCTTTGCTAACATGATTCTACAGCACGTTCACCATCCGACTATCTTTATTAGCCAGAAAATGTCATATTTTTAATGAATCACTACTGATCAATAAAAAGGCACCTTATGTAATTATAATGTTGATCAGACAACTGTCTGATATTTAAAGAGCTATTAAGTGATGACAGTTAACGAGTGCATTTAAAGTTAAAGGACAGTCTAGAATTTCTGCATTGCCACACAACCAGTTAATAGCATGTTTATAGTTGTTCACTCAACAATTTTCCAAAGTTTATCACGAATATAAATCTGTAGTTTATGTGGCAAAAACCTATCATGTGCAAAAACCTTTGACTGGTAGTGTTTGTAATTGAGGTGTGATTGCGTGAAGCATATTCTAAGTCTTTTAAAAACCTTTTAAACCAGGAGTAGAATCAGAACACTTGATTGATCTGGGAGGAAAATTACTGGACGCTCTTAAAGTTTTTAACGTTCTGCTTTAAATCACCTTAACAAAGCTTAAAGTTTGCGTACTGATGAAATGTGTTCTTATTTTTGAGAGCATACTGTCCATCCTAACATACGGAGGCAGTTGAAAGGAAGTGTTCTTCGGTTTCCACCCTGACTGGGCAGCTTCAGAACCCTCAGGAACTCCCGCTGAGATTGTGCCCACATGCTTTTTCCCAAGCAAGAGTTCCAAGTGGAGCCCCGCCATGGTGGTCCCCTCACTCAAGGGGGAAAAAAAGAGAAGAAATGACAGAGAGGACCGTGAACATCTACAGGCGTAAACAAAGCCCCCACAAGGGCCGCCGTACCCCTCCTTTAGCACAGAGGGCCTCTCCAGGCCTTAATGGAGCCCTTGATGAGGCATAGAAAGGCTGGCGGTTGGAGGACCGGTGCAGGACTGGGGGGCAGCAGCTGCTTACAATTTACTCGATTGTGGCAAAACAAATGCCACTGATGACGACACTCCATCAACTTCAGCCCAAATCAAGCCTGCTAGTGCAAGCGGATCATTTTCAAATGTTTGGGTGTTTTTTTTCCGCCCAGTTTTCATTTTTGTCGCAGTGCCTGTCAGACGTACCACAGTGACAGAAGAGGATTTGCAGAGCTTAAGTCACCCAGAAATATACCAGTGTAAGCCCCAAAGCACCAACGTCGGAGAGGCAGAAATGAATTTCATAAACATCTTAGAGGTCAGGTGCACTAAAATCGGGGCAGCGACGTGCGTTCCAGAAATAGATAGGCTAATGACGGCGGGTTATGGAGAATTAATCCAGCCAACCTTTCGCACTGACTTTCCCCTCTGAGTCACTAAAAGCTGCTGTCAAAACATCAGCTCGAATTAACGATCAGGCGCATCAGGGGAGCGCGGCGTTTGGCTGCGGCCCATGCAAGGTCCTCTCTCTCGTTCCTGCTCCCCAACCTTGGGTTCTGCCTCTTCCCGAAGCCCCACAGCTTGCAGCTTGTTTTAGCGACTCTTACGGCCATACCTCCATTGGTTCCCCATCAACACCAGCCATCAGCCGATCCATAATTTCATAAGCACATAGAAATGGCCTTGTCCCCGTAATCAATCAATGCTCTCAGCGCCTTGGGTTCAAACACACCCAAACATGTACACACACCAACACAAACACGTCCGTCCGACCTGCGTCTCACTGTGTAATAAGACACCTAAAAATACAGCTGCAATTGATTTTCAGAGATGTCAGTCTCCCCAGTGCACAGCTTTGAATATCACATCACGGCGCGGTGGCGGTGCAGATTATTATTGCTGGGACGATTTCCCTCAAGGATTCACTTCCATTAACTAGAAGAAAACTCGAGCGCAGTCAGACATGGTGGGGGAAAGAAAAACAAAAAATAAATAAATAAAAACAGAAAAAAAGATGACAAATCTCGATTTAAACCGAGATGCAAACCCGCCAGACTTCCGCAAACAAAACCTATAAAGGCTTCCTGGGAAATGTGAACTTTATGCAGCCCCCCAAAAGGGAACACATGGAAACAAATGGAAATGGAAATGTGAGCATTGTGGTGTCTTCTAAATCCAGACTCGTGTGGCACTTACTGCTTTTCAGCTGTTAGGTCTGGGTGGAAAACACTGCAGAGAAGTCTCCAGGAAAGTTCCTTCACTCTGGGTTTTCTTCTTTCTCCTAATTCTCTCTGCCTTTTTCATTCCTTTATATCTCCCAGATTTTCATCCTCTCTTTCTATGCCTCTCTCTGTGCTAGCAAAGAGCTGATGAAGGCCTGGGCTGGAGGCCAGAGCCTGAATCCCTGTGCCCATGGTGGAGAGCGTCACAGGCAGGGCCTGCTCCTTTGATAATGGGCTCCAGATGTTCCATTGAGCTGCCCAGGCTCATTGTCACTGCAGGCCATGGGTGCTCTCTCCACGGAGGCCTGGACTGCCCCTATTGTTGCTATTCAATTACACTCCATTAGCAAAAGTGGCTTGATAACTGAGTTCATTGGGGCTCTGCAGAATAATAGAGGGGGGCAAGCCTTCTCAGCATACGGGAAAGCCATTGATATTGTCTTCGTCTTGTGTGTGAAAAATTAATAGGGATTTGTACTGTTGTGAACGATGCGTGGGATGTAAACACTTTCCATTTGCATTGTTGCGGTTGAATGGGTGGCAGAGTGAGGCTGGGGAATGTTTGGCTGGTGTGTGGGCTGATTTCAAATCAAGTCTGGACAATGCAAAAAATGGCTAAAGCTGCTGTTAGTATGATGATGGTTGATTACAGTGGCAATAAGTTGAATGTAAAAAAAAAAAAACTTTGCACAGTCATAAACAACTTTGCACTGTCATCAATAACATCATCAGGTCAAATGTAGGGCAAAATAAGTCAACTGCCACCGGACTGCAGTTTGCTGTGTTTGAACTGGTGCTGGCAGCAAGGTCCTGAACAGTGCAACAGAAACCCTTCAGGCTACCTGATGAGGAAATGACAGGTTGCCCCTTGCAAAAGCAACAATTAACAGCTTTCAATTCACCCTCAATGATGGGGCACATTCAATGCGCAAGCCGGGGCTGGCCAAGAGCTCCCATTAGCAGCTCGGCCCCATTCAGCAGAACAAAACAGGACAAACAATCTATAAATTATCAATTTAATGCACTCTTATAAAAGCCCTTATACTGACAACATGCAAGCACTTTCCCATAACTTTCCCTTTTAGACCCCCATTTACTTAATTAGGCAGGTTTCTAATTCTGCGAACAAGCGGTACTTTGGCTCAATTGTGGCTTTTTGCAGGGCAGTGGGAGCAGGATGCAGGCACTCACCGCTCCCTCTCCAGGCGCATCCTCTGCATCTCCTCCTCCGTGGCCTGGGTGTCCTCCATTTTGTTCTTGCTTGAGCCTTTGCGCTCCATCTTCTCCCCGATTCGCTCGTCTTTCCGGTGCTTGCCAAACCTTAAAACAAAACGGAGAACCCATTTAACCCACTGACGTCTACAGTGTTTCTGTGGATACCATTCGAATGACATCCAACAGCAGGTAGTTTTGACAACACAATCTGATTGAAAAGTGCTCGGCCTGTGCTCTTATTTGCAATGGCAGCATTATTTTCTTCCACCATAACTACAGAATTCCACTGAACACCAGCTGCTTATTATTTATTGCTACTCCAACTGCAATCCTTGTAAGAATACAGTCTCTGTCATAATATCGTATCCATTCACACTAGTACTGATATAATGCCCTTATAGTTACATTGGGGCAAAAAAGTATTTAGTCAGTCACCAATTGTGCAAGTTCTCCCACTTAAAAAGATGAGAGAGGCCTGTAATTT
>JBBPDC010000007.1:6026905-6036905 GCA_037974485.1 Hemigrammopetersius urotaenia | reverse complement strand
GATCTTTCACACAAGCAGCCCCCTACCTCATTAAGAGCTCGGTCCCTATGCATTCCTGGTGGAGTATGTAATGACTTGCACTCCATAGGCCATTTACATACTGCACCGTGAAAAGAAAAACAGCCTTTTATCTCTGTCACCATTTCTGTATCATTACACAAGGTTTGATTTCAAACATTTCAGACAGCCCATACTTTCCTGTCCCAGCATGTTTTACACACCGAGGTTAAACAGTGCTAAACTATGAAAGGTGAACCACACACACACACACACACACACACATACACACACACACACCCCTCTATCTTCATGTTCCACAGTCTCAGCATCTGAGAGGCAAATGGGGCCACAGTGTTTCAGCACAGCCTTGTGTCTCATTAGTGTTTGCTCTTCCCCTGAGAGGTAAAGGAACGTAACCCTTCCTGTTGATCAAACCAGCATGTTGTTTGGAAAAAAGAGCTTAAGGAACAAATGAGAGAAAGGCAAAGTAGTTTATAATCAGAATTACTAGCATTGTCAGATACTTCTTCAAACCAGGGAAGAGGTTTGTGTGTGAGTGCGTCTTCAGAGTCAATCTCCTTCACTACTGCAACAACTGCACAACAAATTATTCTGATTACTCTGCTGACAATGCTGGAAGTGATACATGCACATAACATAAAGTGAAACACATCTGGCAACAATTGACTGAAGTTGAAACATTCATAAGTCTATACCACACCTACAAAAGCCTTTCATGACAACTAACATAAACCTATGTAAGCATTTATAAAGGGTTATTCCAGCAAACGTCAGTCATCATAAAGCCGATGCCATCATAACTCCTTTGGTTACAACAGCAGATCCTTGTTAAAAGTAAAAGTGTCCATTCTGTCATACATGAACACACCACAGAACAGAGTGAGAACATCATGAAATTCAATCTCTGCATTTAACCCATTCACCAAGTGAAGCAGGGGGCAGCCATTAACATTGCTCCCGGGGAGCAGTGTGTGGGGACGGTACCTTGCTCAGAGTACCTCAGAGATGCTTAGCAGTCTTGGAAATCGAACCCACAACTTCCTGATTGCAGGGCAAACACCCTAACCACTAGGCCACCAGCTGCTGGATTAAACCTACATACTTACATTGTAGGTTATCATGAAAGGCTTTTGATAATACTTGAAAAGTTTTCAGTTGTCAAAACAGGCTTTTGCAGATTTAGCCTTCAAGTAAAGTGTGCAACTGATTCTATGGTGGTTTTTAATATTCTTATGACATCTGTGGTTATTCTGGTTGTATTAAATGATTTCAACATGGTTTCTATTGTGTCATTGTACCTTAAAACAAGAAATCAGAGCAAAGTCCAGATAATGAGTAGTCAAACAGCCAGCTAATTGAATAACAATCATTACATTAAAATGCTGGCCTTACACACGGCAATGCGTGTCCCAGCGAGCACTAAAGTCTAACAAAATTACTGCTACATCCTCTTTAACATGATCCCTGCAGGATCTGGTCATGTTTAGTGCCCCAGATCAGTCTCTCTGTGCGGAGGATTCTGGTGGATACTATTTCATCTACAGCGAGGTTTCAGATTCAATTAGCACGCTAACGCTCCTCTTACAGCAGCCAGCCCAAAGAGGCCGGCCCACAGTCATGACAGAGGATTCAGGCAGTCCAAACCCAATTAGCCCCCTGACGGCGCAATCAGAGGTGCCCCATCGCATTCTCATCAAGTGACCAGTGTGTACAGGCAGGCGTGACAGCAAACGGCCGAGACAGAGGGCCATTCAGTGGGCAATTCAATCAGGGCATGACCACTTTTTGACAAATAGATTTCACTAGCATATAATATATAGCCTTTGGTAAGATACCCAGATTCATCCCACACATTTATTCTTGGTATGAATACCTGTATTATGCAATACAGTAGTATCCTGCTCAATTTGCTGCATGAAAACAGAGACCATGCACATAACATACAGGCCTACTGAGTGTACCTGAACCAAAACAGGCCTTTTTTCTTCTCCTTTATGACCAATTTAAAGTGGAGCAACTTAAATACACATGCACAAGCTATTCTCCGAAAACAGTGATTCTGGGAGCAGATTGATCCCATTGTGTTATTTTGACCGCAACCAAGGCTGCATCGAGCAACCGCTACGAAATAAAAGACTGAACAGTACATAAGGATTTCTTAAAATCACATGCAATTGAGTTCGAGGCATCATTTTATGTATTTTGCTCGATTTGCAGTGTCTATTATTGTAACAACAATGGGCTGTTTTTACTTTTTCTTTTGCTCTTTTTTATATCAATCAAAAAGCATTCTTATTCTGCTTGCAAATCCACATATTTGTTTAACTTTTTGACTTATATTTATATTGTTCTTGTCTTTGTGTGTCTGTGCAGCTATAATATAAGCAATTTCCTCCAGGATCAATAATGACTTCTGATTCTGATTCTCTAAATACCGATCACATGAAATGGCTTTCATACTGAAATCTGGGAGCCGCCTATCAAAGTAGCACAATTTGTGCTATTGTGCTATTTCTGGTCATACCAATACTTCCCGCTTTGGGTTCATGAAGGGGAAGAAAAAAAACTTTTATCAGGGGAAACACGGCCCCCGCTGTGGGAGTTTGACTGGCAGGCCGATAACAGGAAAAGCAGGAAGGTGGACATATTCGGGGTCAGCCAGAGTGAGTCTCCTGAGAAAATCCTCTTCCAGCCCTCCGCACTGACCACTAGAAAGAAGACCATCATAAGAGAGATATAATATTTACTCAGACCCGTCTTTATGCCCATGGAACGAAAAGTCTCTTTTATTTGTTTTAATCTGATTCCTAATTTTGGCAGGCTGACATACAAACAGAGTTTCTTTGCGATGTGGACATATGAATAAATACCTCAGAGGCCACTGACATTTCAGGAGGAGCTCATTTTTCAATATCTTCACACCACTCCCCTCACCTCCATTCTCACTCGCTGTCACCCAACCGCCATGTAAATGACAAGACAATATTGCTGTACCGCACTTTTGATATTTTGATGTCTATTACAATTTGCCCTTTATTTGCAATCTGTGCTGGAAAAGAAATAAGAAGAAACAGTGGCGGTAGAACTACATTTCCACAATCACAGGCGCACATGAATCCACACCGCTGATGCGCTACCGTCTCTGGCGACAGCCTCTCCAGCTCAAACCAGGCTCACGTGTGCGAACCCTGGCTAATCCGAACGAAAGCGTGTGCGTTAAGGACATGAGCAGCGAGAGAATCGAGGGCTGGATGAGAAAAGAAACCAAAACTGTTCTTCTGATCAATACGGACAGTTTAGAAAATATTTCTTACAGTCTAAATTAATGTTATTTCAAATTCCACCAGTTCTTTTTAAGTTTCTGCATAATTTTGATGTAAACAAGCTGCTTGTTACTAAACAGCTCATTTTAGATCAACTTAATGACTTTGTAAAGTAATTTATTTACATATATTTCACCCTAAAAACTAAATATCCACTTCATTCATGATCCAAACAACCAGAGTGTCCTCTGGGTTTTTAGATGTATTGTTGATTATGATGAAATGTGATACATCTATAAAAAAATATATAGTTTTAGGACAAAATGTTCCATAAAACTGTTGCACTAGTCATGAGGCAGTGTGATAAGTATATGAGGAAGCTTTAAATTCCTGACTTAGGCAGATAAACTCCCCTTTGGATCTAAAGAGCCAGTCTGTGGGCCCAAATTTCAGTTTCTCATTTTAACTACATAATGTACTCATTGGCTGCATAGCAGTTATGTAATAGTTCATTTAGTTCAATGGTGTATGGTGTTGGCTGAACAATAAGCCTAAATTAAAAGGTGATACTAATCAAGCTAAGCTAATAAATTAAAAATAAATAAATAAATAAACAAACAAATAAATAAATAAACAAACAGAAAGAAAGAAAAAATAATTAAGCAGAATCTGTAGAAGCAGAAAGTGTTGCAACACACACCTGAGGTTGTTTTGCAGTTATTTGTTCATAATCTATTGAAATGTTTTAATCGAAAAACATTATACATCACTAATTTCATATTAATGCATAGTTTTATACTGTATGTAAATGAGGGAGCACTCAAAATGCAGACAGTTCATGAAACAAATCTATGACAAACCAGCCATGAGTTAATATTCCACTGTGCAAAACACGCACGTGTAACCAAAATAACAAAGACCCTCTTTCTGTCTGTCTGTCTGTCTGTCCGTCCATCCATCCTCAGGCAGACTGTGGTCCCTATGGGGCTGGCTGTCACTCTTGGCCGAGGGTGAGATGTGATGGCTGTGTGGGGGTGCAATCTATCACCCCAGCTGGAGGCTTAGGGGTCATGTAAAGGTGGGCTACGGAAGGGAGGGGTCTGTTCAGCTCTATTAATTAAACCCTATTAATAGTGAGCACTATGGCGAGTCATGGAGGGGTATCTTCGCCAGGAGCCAATGTTGCCGTGACTGAACGCGTGAAACGAGACAATCCTTTCTGCCCCCCCCCACCCCTTCCCTGTGCCCCAGTTCACTCCGCTGCGCTCGTTTATGCTTCTTACTCTCTCATTCTCTTTTTTCCTTGAGCGTTTGCCACCCCCAACCGCTTCGAGACATCACGCACTGCTCCAGCGCCCATAAAGAGACGGGCAGCGCTCTCCTTCAAACACATACACACAAATGAAAGAGCAATGGCCAGAAAGAATGGTGGGCAGTCAGTCATACAGAAGATAAACAACACCTAATTACCTCTGGAAATGGAGGCTTTTTGCCTCTCTCTCTCCCTCTTTCTCTCTCTCTCTCTCTCTGGGGAGGAGACGGCTTTGTGTGGCTGCACTTAGCGTGCTGACATGATAACAGAGCCTAAGGGTGAAGCATGGACAACTAAACAAGCTTGATACGATCAGAAACTAATGATCACATGCCATCTTGAAAAGATGCTGGGCACACTCCACTCCCTGTCTACAGGACAAGGCCACAGACGACAAGAGCCACGCGCCTCCCCTCCTTCACTCCGGCACTCATGAGTCCACACACAAGGCCTGGCTTTACAGGAAACTGCAGAAAATAACCCTAATGCACTTATGTTGTGGAATTCCTCCATAAGCATGAACTTATCACTCCTGTAGTGCACCATCATTTTAAAGGGCCTATACAGAAATCAGAATTTTATTTATGTATCTTTAATAAAAGCGGTAGATACAAGACAACATTTCTAAGGTTTTAAAACAGCCAGTTTCGAAAGATTCTTGGGTTACTGAAAGGCCATTCAGTTGCTTGACATATTTAAAGACATACCTGACTACTAGTATATCAGAGACATGACTGACCAGTTTGGCTTGAATAAGCATTCATAAAGTATTCATAAGAAGCTTTGAGGGGGCTTTGGGGAAACAGAAGCCAGGAGAGGAAGTAACGTAGAGGAATGTCACTTTAATAAGAGCACAGACATGTAAAACCAGGGTCACTTGCCATTCTGAAACACATAATGAGTTTGTGGCCGAGAAACATATGCAGACAAATGGGAGCCTGTTTGTGTCAATAGGGCTAAGATGGTTCCTCTGCATTTACAGAAAATGAGCTGTAGCCACATGTAGGTTATATACAGCACAATTTTTTTTAATGAGTGTGTGCACCATTGACGAGAACCCTACGAGAACCTGTACAGGCCTACAGGAAAACGCCCCCTCCAGTCTCTGGTGCCACCAATCCACCCTGTCTCAAACTTAATATATTAACTTAAATATAACTTAAATATAACTTAAATATAACTTAAATATAACTTGATATTGAGATACATTTGGTAAATAATCTCAGAATGAATTTGATCCCTGATGTCCAGCTGTAAATGTAGATGGAGTTACTGTATGAGGCTTTAATACTGTATTTTTTGGTAATATTTTATTGTAGGGTAGCGTTCATAAGGCTATATTACATCTACATAAATCCTTCATGACAAGTGATGTTAACTTACATGGAATCCACTGTAGAACTACAGTTTCTGGGTAAAACCTGATGAAAATAGCCGTTTTTCAAGCTTTTAACATACTTGTTGGAAAAAATCAGATGTATCATGTAGCCCAATGAGTGCTACCCTTCAATACAGCACTACTTATTATTTAGGATTCTTACTATTCTATTCTTCATTTACTGTACTGATTGCCTCATAAAAATCAAAGAATTTTTCTGTTCTCCTCTCTTTCTTCGCTGATGCAGTATTCTGTTATGCTCATTTCCCCTTTATCTTACTGGCTCTTCATCCCGATGGAGCTACACACTCAATTTCTCCATCTCTGATTCTTGTTTCATGCTTTCATCCTCCCTCTTTTCCTTGCTTTAGACATTAATATCCATCTCTCTCCATTAAGCTCAGTGGTGTGAGCTCATCAGAGCATGTTTAGTAAGGCATTCAGATGAGCTGAAATTGCAGTGTGTTGTCAACGCCTCAATGATTTTCCAGGAGTGTTCAAAGCCATGTGTGTGTGTGTGTGTGGTGTTTTTCTTATAAGACTGAGATGAAGGAGGGTAGGGAAGTGAAGGTTAGTTTTACTAAAATCTGCCTTCAATAGATGGAGGCAGCGAGACTGCGTGTAGTCTGTACGTGTAGTGCGTCCGAGTGCGTGTTTTTATTTGGACGCATACTTGTGTGTTAATCTGTGTGCTTGTGGGAACAAGAAGGAAAAAAGAACTGAACAAAGAAATTGTGTTTGTGTGTGTAATTTGTTTACTTTTGTACATTCTCAAGCCAAACTAAACAAATCCTTCTGACTTTGGAAAAGCTTAGAACATTCTTATTATACCGATACTTGCTAACGGCTAAAAGAGATGTTTATGAATGTTTCTTTCACCATGAGAAGACAACTCAACACTGTGGGTCTGAAATTATATCATGACGTTATCACTGAAAATAGGAGACGGACAAAAGAGAAAAAAAATCTGCATCAGCTGCACCGATTTCTCTGTGATTTCTGAGATCATGAGAAGCAGCCAGTTTCTAAGACTGAACTTTACAAGGTGTTAATAAGTTTCACAGATATAACACCCCTGGAGAGTCGCTGTATTAATGCAAAGGGTGGACAAATACTTTTACATTTAATATCATATTAAATTGTTGACATTTCTGTGTCAGTTGCTTTTTCCTGAGGTTGAAAAATGATAACTTCAGTTACTGGGCTTGAGGAAATTAAATGACCAAAAGAGCGTCAGATTTTGCATAGCATTGTACAGTATTTTGCAGAATACTGCATTCTCGCATTAAATCAGTATATTTGATGTCAGAACAGTACATTATATCTCCATATTTTGTGTTTTTTCACATTTTTGCCAAAGTGAGTATCTTAATGTTTATCAAAATTTCATCACTGATCTACATTTAATGTTATACCTTCTGCTGTAGAGTTACTTTTTAGCAGAGGAGTGCTACGATTCAACCAGCATATGTCCAACTTTCCCCCACCCCTCTGGTGCAAGTGTAAATAGACCCTTTACACCGTGGTGCTGCTGCAGTGAGTGTTTGTGGGCAGACGTTGTAGGCTGCAGTGTTACAGAAGTTGCAGGTGTGTGTTTTTGGCTCAGACGGAGGGGCCTCCCCTGTTCACCTCTTAAGTGGTACTGCCACTCAGTGCTAATGAAGAGAGATGATGCCTAGAGAGCGAGGGGCTGGACCACTGCCCCGGGGGAGATGCTCACAACCTTTAAGCCAGGTTGCTCCCTCTGGACCCCCTTACTCATTACACACACACACACACACACACATACACACATACACACACACATACACACATACACACATACACACATACACACACACACACACACTCATAACCTCTGACTCTCCCATTCATTTTCATTTGCTAATCAAACTCTCCTTAAAAGACAGAAACAATAGATAAGTGCATGAGTAGGAGAGAGAAGGGAGGGTGTGCACATGCATACAAGGGCCTTTATAATTGCTGACCGCCTTTTTCTCCACAGGACGCAAACGAGAAGCAAAGCACAAATTAGTGGCTGTGATAAGCGACCTCTCTGAGTTCCTGAAACATGACCTGGAAACACTTGTCATCTTTATTGTTCGTTACAGCACTGTGCGTGCGCCGCGTGGCTACGCTACCTAATCCCATTACTCTAATCCACCACAAAACAACTTACTGCGCTGATAAGACTGTGCCTAATTTATGCAGGATTCAAATGAACACCAAATCAGAATAATTAATAGAGGCCTGTGTTTAATTAGCTTGGCAGAAGCAGTGTTGAACGCACCCTCAAACCAGCGGCAGGGCCCCCTGCTTCCCATCAACCCAGAGGCAAGGGAAGCTCCCCTAATGAACACAACACCATGACGGTGTCTGACTGTGCTGAGGCTAATATGTTGATGATGACACTGATACATTTAGAAGAGGACAATGTAGTGAAAACTGTAAACATCAAATACCACATTCAAAAGTCTCCTTTAACTGGCTGAAATAAGCCACTAATGCTTTTCTTTGTTTCTGTCGTCAGAGGAAAGCCTTCACACCGGATGTGTGTCTATTAGGTGTGGAGACAATCAGGATTTTCTTTATCAAGCATTGAATACAGGATAAAAATTAAAACTTTCATTTTAGACTCTGCTGAATCTCGACTAGAGGTTTAAAGGCTCAGAAAATGCACATCATATGAATTAAACATTTTCCTGTATTAAAAATCATCTTTGTTGAAATTGCCACAGGCTACCCAAGCCATCTCACTGTAATGGGTAAAGACAAGGGTCCTCATTAACCACAGAAAATAGGCAAGTGTACATGCGAACTTCACTAATACCAGCAAAATTGCAGCCAAACAGAACCTGCACCAGCATCAGATGACTTCCAGTTAAACTGCTGACTGCTGTGGCATTAGATAAACACTCACTGGCTTTAGATAAACAACTGTATTAACATCAGTTAATTCACTGCACTGGCACCAGCAAAACAATGGTTCATGTTAGAGCTGAATATATGGTCTTCTACAAGTTATCACAGTATCACAGTCTCTAAAATGCTGAAACAGCAAAAGGCTGCATTATGCAAATGACCATCTAACTAATCACAGTATTTCTGACAGGGTGTCTAATCACAGCTCCAGGTGAGTTACTAGGTGTTCTGGTGTAAGTTTTCATTAACCATTTGTGAATCTGTGCATGAATAGGTGAGGCTAAATTGCTGCACAAGAGGAGAATATATTGAACATATCTGAATAAGGAGATAGAATTGAATGTATTTGTTTTGTGACATCATAAAACTTTGATTTGAAAATGGCCTGTGTGTTTTTGTAGTTTATTTTCCATATATAGACTGCATGGATGTGATTAAATGGCCGATTTAATATCTTGAGAGGTGTCACAAATGCAATAAGTAGCAGTAAAATTGAAATACTGATTTGTTGCCCATATTGTGGAGCCCTAGGTCATGCGGCGCATTAACGTTGCCTACACAGTTATCCAAACTGGCGGCAATTAAACACTAGCAGAGGAACTAACCACACAGGAACCAGAGAAGCCCATAACTGTACTAACCAAACATCAGCTTGTATGCTGCAGTGGCACAAGCTAAACAGCTAACTGCACTGGGCTGAATGTGAAAGAGAGATGGGTTTCAGGGTGAGACTTTTTTTTCAGCTCGCCGCACCTGAACATGTCACCCAGGCCCTTCAGCACGCCTTTCTTGGATTTGCTCTTCTCCTTCTTCTCTTTCCCTGTCTTCTCCTTCTTCTTATCATCTTTGGGTCGTCCACCATTCACCTGGCTCTCCTGGACGACTGCTCCACCAGCAGGAAGTGGCAGGTCATTAGCTGTGGAGATGGAGTCACGACCAGAGCGTGAGCTTTCCTCAGTGTCTTCCTCCACTGAGAGAGAGAGAGAGAGAGAGAGGGAGAGGGAGAAGGAGAGAGAGAGAGATAGACAGAGAGAGAGAGAGAGAGAGAGAGAGAGAGAGAGGGAGAGAGAGAAAGAGAGAGAGAGAGAGAGAGAGAGAGAGAGA
>JBBPDC010000007.1:6009132-6020584 GCA_037974485.1 Hemigrammopetersius urotaenia | reverse complement strand
TATGCGTGTGTATGTGTGTGTGTTTATATACACACACACACACACACATACACACACGGATTAAGTGAATCACTGGTGTGATACTGATCACCTTGTTTTGTTACTTCTTGAGGAAAAAAGTCAAAGTGCAGTCTTGAACCTGTCATGTAAATGGAACGTAAAAGTAATTACTTAGCAACAAGATATGTAAATGAATTATGGAATTACATAAGAATTAATGCAAATCAATAACTGATATCTCTAAGGGTATAAAAAAAAGTGTCATGATAACTGGCTGAGTGCACTATGTTCCTCCTGTGATCTGACAGCACTTACATGTTTCCATGCCTTCATCCTCCTCCTCCTCACCCGGCATGCTCATGACGGGCCTGTCATATGATTTGTCTATGGCAGCCCGGAAGCTCTCGTTGCAGCCCCTCCCCCTGATGATCCGTGGGCGGGGCCTGTGGAACGGGACGTCCCCATTCAGCGTTACCTCGGCAACAGCCGTCTGGAGGCTCTCCAGGGAGCTGGACTTCTTCAAGCCCAGATTGGGCCCGACGTCTTGCGTGGAGTTGCCTTAGGGGTGAAACAGAGGACACTTAATAATGAACTCAGCATTGACAATAAGAAAAAGCTCTTCCTCATCCTTAAAACTGAGACTCCTCTAGATACAGGCTCATTCTACTAATTCATTTGAGCCATTCGCTCCCCTGTTTGAAGACAGATGAGAAGATGCGGATTCCACTTATCTGCACATTTGCGGTGAAGCAAGAGAGGAAAAACAACACTGAAATATTATGGAATATAAAGACTCTGCTATGAAGTGAGCTGTGAGACACATTATGCATCTTTTGAACAAGATAAACAAAGCATTTCAAGCTCTCTGGGCTGTTTTATTTGCTGCTTCCTCAATCTGTACACATAATTGTCTTAAATTACAGGCTTGGAAAGTATAAAAATGTTTTAGACAGACAGAGAGAGAGAGAGACAGAGAAAGACAGAGAGAGAGACAGCGAGACAGCAGAGAGAGAGAGAGAGAGAGAGAGAGAGAGATGCTTTCAGGCGCTGATATATAGCACAAGTATGAGGCCCATTATCTTGGGTGGGTGGTCAGGGCAAGAGGGATGAGGGAAATAGAGGAAAAAAGAGGATGTGAAGAACAAGTGGAGAGGGAAGGAAAAAGCATACAGAAGAAACACTGAAGACTCAGCCCATTCAAATCCACCAGCACGTCCTCCCTGTTCCCTTCAAGCTTTCTGCTTAATGACCTCTTCGTGCCTCTAATCCTCTCCTCGCTTTGTGAGGGTGTGTGTGTGCGTGTGTGTGTGTGTGTGTGTGTGTGTCTGCAAATGTGCGTTCTGGGCATAAGGAGGCATTCCAGAGACACACAACACACCCACTTCAAACAGCTTCCAACAAAGACACAGCATTAATCCTGCTCCAGAGAACCTGCTGAGGAGGGAGTCTACAATGAGAGAGCAGGAAGACTTGGCTAGTTGGGTTTGTGATGAGTGTGTGTGTGTGTGTGTGTGTGGCCAGGTGGGCGCATATGGAACAGTCTCTGGAACGGTCGCCAAATACACAACATTCTCAGAACCACCTGCGTGATCGGGATAAGATAAATGCTTAAAGCTCACCCAATAAACCTCACCCACACACCCACACACACACACACACACACACACACACACACACACAAAGGAAAAACTACACAAGCACAGAAACAAAAGGCTCAACAGAGTATGCAACCCATGTCAGAATCATAATGGTGCATAGCTACTGGTCCGTTTGACATCTCATAGCTTTGTTCAGCATAATGAATCTCCATTATGCACACAAATATAATTAACATGCAAATGATATATAAATATACATGGCACAGATGAGGGCAAGACGCTATTCAACGCACTGCAACCAAAGCTATTCTTTCTGTTTGTTGACAGAGCTGATGGAGGTGCCATTCCTTCCATACAGCCTGCTAGGTCAAACACTGGAGATATTGATGTAAGAAAACCCAGGGCAGCTTTCGGCAGCTGCAGCCGCCTCTTGCTCTGTTTAAGGCCATCACAGCTCCCCGCCTCAGACAGCCAGAATTATTTTTCCAGTGGCTGCTGTTCTTTGTTTAGAGTAGCTTAGCGAGACGAGACTTGGATATTTCATTATGTCAGCGTCCGTCTCCTGAACGACGGCCCATAAGCAGCATGTGGTCCGTTTAGATTTTCCATCAAATGCCCTTTTTCGTGAAGCGGCAATGATTAAGATAAGCATCGAAACGCACGTTCCTGACATTCAGCTATTCGGTGAGGGCTGGTCTTTCCTCGCATGGAGGTTTGAATGCGTTTGCTCATGCTTTCAAGCGCTGCTTGGAATTCGAGGTTTGTGTCTCCGTAGGCCTTGACTAAAGGGACTCCTTTTGTACAGCGCAGTCGAACATATGGCGACATTCTGTGTAAACACAGCCGTCACTCAATCTTGCACAGTGCTTTGTCTCTGATGGGCTGTTGGGGAGGTCTTCTTCGTTTCTTTCCCTCAAACTCATTGTGTTTGTTTTCGGTGAGGGCCTGGGCCTGTTTTCAGGGAGCTAAATGGACCATGCCCGGTGGCCACTGCGCTCACAGCGGATCTCGGCGTGGAAAGACGTGGAAAGCGAGACGGAGACTGGCCTGGCAAAATAAACCCTCGATCACCCGGCGAAAACAATTAGAAATCTATTACCTTGCCTCTCTGCTTGAACGGTATGTCTGCAGCATCTCGGCGTACGAGAGGAGCGAGAACGGCAGGGGAATGTTTCCAGGTGGTTTGAGCCATAGGAAGGGTAAGTGGCGAGGAAGGCACAGCGCCAGGGAAGCAGAGTAATCCACAGAGGAACAGCTACTGTTATCATTCTTCCACAAGCAGTAGCCCACAACGTCTCACTAATCTGCTCTTGATCCTTTAACCAAGCAAACCTGCGCCATGAACGTAAACGATTAGCCAAGCACGAGCCGGAGCAAGGCCTCCTCTACAGGCAGTGGAATCCGCAAAAGCTCTTTACTCAGCACAAAGAGAATACGGAGGTGGTAAGCCACTCAACCTCACCACATTCATCCACAACCTTCTCATAGTTCAGCTGAAGCACTGTTTGAGCTGGATATGTTTTACTATAGCGGGCTTGTTAATGCATGTTGTAATTCATTCAGGATATGCTGTGTAATTTCTACCATGATAATATGCTCTGAGACAGGCGCAGCAATGACACCTACATAACACTAACCGGTGAGGAGGCCTTGACTAAAGAAATCGTTCTTCATTTCAGGCATACATGTCAAAATAGAGAAGAAAAAAAAACACACCTCAATAGTGTCTCCAGCTATAGCAGCTATACAGGGTCTATTATCACGTAAACACTGATACCTTTAATGCACACAGACCTTTTTTGGATAGTCTTTTGAAACAAGATAATTTGAAAACTATTATTTATAAACACCATTTTATTTAGTGTTTCTACACAAATGAGAAACAGGAGCATTGTTACTATGCCATTGGACGTACTGGCAGGTAGATGTAGATGTGTTAGATGTAGATTTCAGGCTGGAGAGTGTTTAGAAACATGAACTAAAAAAAAAAAACAGTTTTTTTTTTTAGTAACAAGGCAGCATTCATAAGGCTACATGACACCTTTAATGAAAAGTCTTTAATGAGAACTGACATAATACTACATTAACATTTAGAAATGTGTATTGCAACAAGCATCACTTGTCAAACATTGCTTTCATCAGTGTCACTCAAGAAAATGCAATGAAAATGGACACTTGTAGGAATAAGACAATGCATGTCTATATAGTTTAATGTCACTTGTCATAAAAAGCTTATGCAGATGTAATTTAGCCTTATGAACACTACCCTTTAAATGCAACAAAAAATGAAGGTTTTATGATAGGAACTGTTAGAGACCTGGATTTTACAGTTCCTGGAGATCATTAAACTTTCTCTGATGGTCAAGACGACCCTGAAGTGTCCACTCTGACAATAACTAAATTACAGGGCTTGTGATAAAAAACTCCAAAACAAAATGTATATCAAGTAAGAGTCTTAATTTTCTTTTATTATTAATTATACCATACACAATATGACAGCAGACCCTTAATTGTAATTTAACATGTATCTGCGAGCCTATGTGCATCCATGTGCTTCCGACTGTGAAGGTTCTTTCCCATTTAGTGATTTGATGATCCTTGAAATTACAAAACTTGCAAAAATAAACAAATAAAGAACAAAACCAAATCATTTAGTACCCAATTCCAATCAATAATTGTGACTAGCCCTAATCTTAGTATATGACACTTTACTACACTTTTGTAGACCCCCTTCTTCAAGTCAGATCAAGGATTCACGTGGTTTGCTGGTAGAAACTTGACCGTTTGGAAAAGGTCAGTGGAGCAATCTCCAAGTCTTCTTCAATATAGATATGAAATATTCAATGTATTGATTGTTTAGCATGACTGAACAACGTTTAATATAGTATGAGTGTAGTTTGTTTAGCATGCTCTTGTAAGAATTGAATGACTAGAATGGTCCCGGTGCCCTGGAGAGGAACAAAACTAAAACTCATTTCCAGAGGCACTTCAGGTTCAGTAGGGGAGTACACAGCTGATTAGAGCAATTTATAGAACAATGACTGTGCACCTGGTCACAGGTGGAAACCTTCTGCATGCATTTCCACGAAGGATCGTTTCTTCATTATAAAAAGCACTGGAGGGGGAGCCTCTTTTTTGAAATGTATTGTAACAGATGCGCAATCTTACCAGCATACAAGGTAAATGAAAAGCTTTTGAAGCTTAGAAGTCCAGATCAGGATAGTTTCTTGCAAGCTAAATGCAATTGGATGCGGCAGATAGAGCCAAGGCGGCCGGCATAGTTTGAGGAGATGCCACGATGATCCCGCCAGGCCTGCATGGCATTTTGCATCATGTCTTATCGGAACATAAAGCGACAAAGAAAAAAAAAAAGCCTGCTTCCCTTGTCCTACCCGTTCTTTCTTGATGATGATCTTTCAATAGGCCAGACTACTCCACAATTCCTATCACATATCTAATACTGAGCTCACTGTCACTCAAGAGGGAGAGGGAAGAAAAAAAAAAAACAATCCATGTTTTTGCGAACAGAAATATGCATTTCTTATCTCTCTCAGCTCGTAGCAGGGAGAGGCTTGAATATCCTAGTTTGCGGCACGGGAGCAACCTACAACATGCAATGAAAATTAGACATATAGCCTATATCTCTTTAATTCGTCTGTCCATAGAGATGACTAGGAAGGACACTTAGAGGCAAGGAGCAATTATCATTAAATGTTAAAAGGAGGTATCACAAACTCCTTAAATACTCTGGCAGTGGTTAATGCGAGGGGTTGTGGCTGCTGCCTCGTTAGCCTGGCTCAGACAGTGTTGTAAAGTCCATTACCCAGGGCAATGCCTTGCGCAGGCCCGCACATGTGCGTGGACATAGGATCCATTACATGTAATTTATTCAGCCAGTTAAGAGCAGTAAAAGGGCGATTAGGCTAAAAATAGCTCCACGGCAGCCAGGGGGAGCTGTGTTCCAGTATCCCAGGAAGAGCAAAGGGGCCCTGGAGTGGTTTGAGCCTCCATGCTTGCCTGTTCTGGATCATTAGCAGACCAGAACACGGATCCGTTTCCCTGCTTCTTTACACCTGTCCTAATTAACTTCCAAAAACTGAGCTCAATCAGTCATCGGACTCCTGTATGTACCATTACCACACTGCTATCAGCAATGCTGCAGCTATTCTGGATTACCTTTGGCAGTTTTAAGCTTAGTCATACGACCTACTGGCCACAGTATCCCTCACTATACAATTCCTACAAACTGCAGGCAACCTGGAGTCTGTAACACACCGACCTGCTCCATGTGGCACCACTTACCTTTCCAAACCACTAGACATGCAGTTCATTAACTTATAGCACAGCGTGGGTCATGGTGGATTATTCATTGCTGTGGTTGTGGACCAGTTAATTTTACAGCACAGCATAAAGACATATGAGGTTACAGAGATGGTCTGAGTGGTTCCAGGTGTGGCAGAACTCCAGTGATCTATTGCTATTGGACAAGGAGCCAGGACACTAGAAGCATAGTCACATTCTCTGGGGAGCTTCCATTTATGGTTCTGATGAGTGTTTTGGACGTTTGAGGCGGCTCAAGGTGTTTTTACTCCCCTTCCCCTCAACACACACACACAGGGAACCAGTTCCAGGTGTGGCAGCTGACTTGATATATTCTTGCAAAGTAAAACCTCATTATTTTTAAAACATCTATACCTGTACTTCATAGAAAAGCCATCTAGTCGACCACCGTAGCCTACAGAGTCAATCAATTTTACTCTCAGTCAACACTCCTGGCAGCTATATACATTTGTTCCAGGATAGGTTTTCTACACGGTTTAACTGTACCCAGGGCCTTCAGAACGCATTCCCCTGTGTTGTGACTACAGCACATAACTCCAGCCACTCAACAATGATGGATTAATTGCAGTCAGCCAAAGAGGCTTGCCTGACTTTGAGGGTCTTTATTTCAAACATGATTGTAGTATAGCGCTCACAGCACCCAACACACACGCACACATTCTCTTTCCTTTAGAGACACCTCTCAGCCTAATTAATGTTTTCTTCCATCCTATTCTCTAAAGAGCAAGCAGTGTGCATCGCACCCCGCTAAGATGCAGCCAATAATCATTATTTAACACCACGCTTACTCCGATGTGAGAAAAATATCTTTGATTTGATAGAAATTCTTAAGTGACTTCCAAATAGGGTTGCAAAATATTCAAAGTTGGAAACTTTCCATGGAAATTAACTTTAATTTATAGGAATTTATGGGAATTAACAGTAATTAGCGGAAATAAACTGGAGGTTTAGGAACAGAAAATATAGTGGGCAAAAATATACTGTAGCACAATCAAAGCTAAAGCCAATATCTATGCTATTCCTCAATCACAGACACACAGCACACTACTTACTGCAGTCTATTGAGGCCACACACCCTCCTACATGCACTGTGCATTCCTCAATCACATGCACAATGATTTCTATAATACTGACCCACTAATGCTACTTTTTCAATAGCACAGATACAGACTATCGAAGCCACACATTTTAGCCCAAGAACTACATAAAGTTAAGAAAGTTTTGATGATGGTATGAGGTAGGCAATATTTGATCTGTTGTGTTAAAGATGTTAAACTAGCAACTAATACATCAAAATGTATTCATATAGTAACTGGTACATCAGACATGCTAAATGTAAGCCAGCTAGCACAATTTCATATTTTTACACATCATCCAGTGTGTGGAGGCATTTCACACCAGCTAATGCTAATATTTCCAAAATTCCCAAACTAAAGTTCCAAAGGAATGTTTCTGGAAATTTCACTTCTGAAACATACACGCACAAATGCGGCCTTTTGCCCGAGATCTATAATACGTGGAATTACGCTGACAAAGAGTTTGAAGGGTGAACTACGCATTGTTGGTCACATTTAATGTATTTGCAGCATTTGGCGAATGAAGAAACACAGCACGGCTTTGGGAACTTCTACTAGGGGGTCTAAAAACGAAGCACATGACAAATTAACTACTGCAGCTAGGAGTAAACAAGAGATGAAAAAATCTAAACAAAACAAAAAAATTTTGCTCAGATGGAATCCCAGCCAAACTGCTAACAGCAAGCATGCCCAAGCGCAGAGATATAAGCCAGTCCGGTTGCGATGCTAAAGTGGCTGGTTGTCTTACCTTCCATCCGGTTTGGGCGGGGTGTGAGGTTAATCTCGTCAGCTACTGTTAAAAAGGCATAAAGAATTATGATTGGTTAGTGCAAGACGTTCCACGATTCCCAAACCCCATGCATTACAGAGTGACTTTATTTATATCGGTGGCATTTCCAAAGGCCACGAGAAGCATGCAAATCACCGAAGACTGGAGAGACAGAAACAGACTGACACATCAAAGAGGAACAATACGGAGAGATATGGAATATCATGCTTCCCTCAGAGTCATTCATTTTCTCGGGAGGACAGGTTATAATGTGTTAGGTGATTACTCATATCCTCATGCACGGTGTAAAGCCGATCCCCGTTCTCCCTCTCGGCCTTATCACACATCTGAGAGAATACGAAGCGTCAGCCATGCGGATGCTTCTGCGGGGCCTCTGAGATCGCTTCGCATCTGTCTTAAGGTAGAAACTGCTGATCTAGTTCACTTCTAAGTGCTTATGACAAGACTGAGAGGGATCTTGGATCTGAAGAGGTAAAAAAAACCCATTTATGGCAAATTGCTAAGTTTGAACTAAGAACAGGTGATTTGCTGGAGGAGGAAAGTGCCTCTGATGGGTAGTGACGAAGCTTTAAAATATAATAGTGGTAGTAAGTAATGTGGAGCACTTCCTTTTCAGGTCTTTATAGTTGTTTATGAGTCTTGAAGAAATGCTAGGGTTTGTCCCTCACTCTCTGAAGCTCTGAGGCTCCATTCACTCTCTGCAGTCTTAAAAGGCCGATATTTTTCATATTTATAAATTGTCTCCTTATAATGTTTGTGTGAGTTCCTGTTTAAGAAACGATGATTTATTTTTACATATCTATTAATCTTTTAGAAATAAAGCAGCTACTTTTGTATTGATGGCTTTTGGGCTGATAAATCAGCTCAGTTTTGACTGGCTGGCATTGTAATGTGCTGCATTCAAAAAACAGTCTGAAACACTCCTTTTAACATTGATGTAAATGGTTGGGGCTGTTCTACTGTAGACTGAACAGGTGGAAATACACAAATGTGCTGGTTTCTTTGTGACATCCAAAAAAAACCAGAACCCCCCCCCAAAAAAAAACACCCATAGCAGCCCCCACACATTTTTAAACACACAAATGGCATGAAGCACCGCATGTTAAAGCAGTTTGATACTGATAATCTCTTTAAGAGTTTAATAAGCAAAGCTAATGATCAATTCCTGTCATATCACCAGTAATGCTCAGGCATGTAAAACTCACCCCAAACCCTCGTCCAACAACACAACACTCCTGTGGGCCGCCTGTGTCTATCTGAGCAAAGTTCATCAATCTCGGTAAAGCTAAAAGGAAACGACTTTCCCTAAAAGCCTCTCAAACTTGACTTTCCAGTGATTAGGAGTGGCATAATTGTTTCATCAGGGGGACATCACTCCACATATCAATTTTTCATCAGGACTGAGGGCAGCTGACAGCACAATTACGGATCATTTTGATAAAGCATGATGGAGAGGCTGTAGCTCGGGCCCAAAGCTCTTTACACACCGGAGGATTCTCCTACCGTTACTAATGGCTCTGATTGGGTCCAGCTAGCTGCAGCTGCTTTTAATTGATATCCAGAGCCTAATGCGGTTCAACCTAGATGGCAGGACTGAACCGAGTCTTATCTGCCCTTTTCTTTCACTTTCAACCCTCTCTCCCTCTGAGTGCTGTATCAGCTTTCTCTCCTATGATTTGTGTGAAGTGCAAGAGGAGTCCTGATGGAGAAGTTTCATCGTTTTGGAAAGTGAGGAGGAGGGCAGTGTCTGGAGGCCAGGGTCTCCATGGTGACTCGGCGTAGTGGGATGAAGGAGGGAAAATCTGTTTTATCTCCTCCGATTAGCCACTCGCTGGAGCGGCAGCACGAACAGGTCCTCTGGGACGTGCAGCTAGAGTGCTGCAGTAAAGGAATGACCCTGACCTGTCCCAATGGCACTACCTCTGCTGCCTAAAACGTATATGTACACTGCATGTCAAAAGTTAAGGCACACCTAGCGTTTTAAAATGATTCTTTGTCGGTTTAAAAGAACTCTACATATTACAGATCAGGCTCATATGTAGGGAAATTTTATCTTTATAGCTTACATGAAATATTTGTGCCAGTATTTGTGAAAGTGCTGTCTTGGGAATAATGTAAAGGCTCCCATGTTTTATCTGGAATGCGGGGTGTCATTAATGGCCCAAGTCATTATAAAGTTGTATGCTGCCAAGCAGCCTTTCCAAGTCATCACTGTGCGTCTCCTAAAAACATCTGGAGAGCAGCGCGTTCACATTAATCAGAGCTCAGTTGGGAAAGGAGCAGAAAGGGGAGCGGCTAAGGTCAGGATGGACGATTATGGGTGTTGGAGATTTAACAGGGATGTAGTTACCTAAATCCATGCTCTTAGATTTACGAGTCTTGATGATCTCAAGTTGAGCAGCGTCTCCATACTGTTTGGTTCTTTTCTCTGACATGCTCTGTCTGCCAAAGCCCTCCCTCTGAAACGTACCATCAGGGTCTGCATCTGGACTCAGAGAACTACAGAGAACGAGAGAGGGAGAGGGAGGGGGAGGGAGGGAGAGAGAGAGAGAGAGAGAAAGAAAGAGAGAGAGAGAGAGAGAGAGAGAGAGAGAGAGAGAGAGCTCAAATCAAATGGATACATTAATGAAACAACATAATTATCAACATAGCACAATATGTTTGTGCCTCTTTGCAGAAATATTTTTAAACACACCATCAGGGTTTGAACTCAGAGAACTAGAGAGAGAGGCTAAGAGAGAGAGAGAGAGAGAGAGAGAGAGAGAGACAGAGACAGAGACAGAGAGAGATGAAGCGGGGGGCGAGCTCAAACAGATCCATTAATTAAAAATCATCATTAACAACATAACACAATGTTGCACAGTGAACAAAATCTGTTTGTGCTTCTTTGCAGCGATTTTTGTGGGTTAGGCTCAGTAAACACCAAAGAAGAGTTTTATTCAAAACTACTGATGCTGTGAAAAGCCACAGAAGCCCCAAATCTCTATTAGTATTACAGTCCTCTACACTCTAAAAAGAAATGAATAATAAAATTGTGCTCATAGATTCAGTGAAGTGTCATTTATCCAGACAGACATGATGAGTGAAAGCATTACTAACATTATTAGTTCACAGCAAGAACATAAAATGAATTTATTTCCTTCAGTTGCCACATTTTAACTAAAAAAGAAAGAAAGAAAATGTTAATCACAAAAAGAAAGAATGCAAAAAGAAAGAAAATATATTATTCACCTCTATTTCTAACACTATTGTATCCATCACCCACACAAACCACTCAGTGCTTACTTGTGTATGAAAAGAAAGCAGAAGAACAGAGAAAGGAATGAGGAATGAGAAGAAAAGAGAAGAGCAGAGCAGAGAAGAGCAGAGCAGAGAAGAGAAGGGAAGAAAAGAAAAGGAAAGAGAAGAGAAGTGTAAAGAAAAGCAGAGCAGAGAAAAGAAAAGAAGAGAAGAGTCGAGAAAAGAAGAGGAGAGAAGAGAAATCATGCAGTGGCCTAAAAGTGTTAAACATCAACAGTTGTTGTCTTAGATCATTCACCGATGATCTCCTTTGTCTTCAAACAGGTTCATGGGAGCCACCCAGGATGCTTTAGGGTGTCATAATTAAGGTATGATTTGAAATGTGTTCTGAATGAATACATATACCT
>JBBPDC010000007.1:5985677-5996426 GCA_037974485.1 Hemigrammopetersius urotaenia | reverse complement strand
CACACACTCTCACACACACTCTCACACACACTCTCACACACACTCTCACACACACTCTCACACACACTCACACACACTCACACACACTCACACACACTCTCACACACACTCTCACACACACTCACACTCACACACACACACACACTCTCTCACACACTCTCACACACACTCTCTCACTCTCTCACTCACTCACTCTCTCTCTCACTCTCTCTCACTCTCTCTCTCACTCTCTCTCTCACTCACTCTCTCACTCACTCTCTCACTCTCTCTCTCTCTCACTCTCTCTCTCTCTCACTCACTCTCTCTCTCACTCACTCTCTCACTCACTTTCTCTCTCTCTCTCACACACACACACACACACGCATAGTTACAAACAGGCATTCGGTAATCAGGCAACTTTGATTCCGCCCTAATCTGTGTTTCAATTTCATGTGGTAACCAAAATGAGCCATGCTGCCCCTGGACCTACACTGAAATGTCATAGTATAATTAGGCATGATTCATCTCCTATTTTATTTGAGTCACTTAACTTAAACGGCAACTGTTTTCATGTGTTTATGAGGCAGTGGTGTGAAAAGATGCAGTGGCGCTTCATCTACACAGCTTCTTTAAAAATCATGCAATAAAGGGCAGATCCAGCTAGCGAATGAGGCATTCAAATCAGACATAAGAATTAAGATTTTCTAAATATAACCTCAGTAACAAATATTTTTTTGTTTATTATTGCTTTATAAATGCAGTGTTCTGGAGTGCAGTTTGTTTGATGTTTCTTCTTAATTGTTTTATTTTTTGTGTGGTATTTTTGTCTAAATAAACACTAAACAAACACTCATGCTCACTGCTGAGCATAATGTAATGTAGCAAAAGTTCTCACTCTCTCTCTCACACACACACACACACACACACACACACACACACACACACACACACATATATATATTGGCTCATGTGTTCGAGATGTTAAAAGAACCTTATTTGGTAACAAGAGAGAGTGGGAGTGTATGATGTCATCTGAAAGTCATGCATGTTTTCTCAGGGGAAGGGATGCTTATCATTTGATTAACTACATCTAATACTCTGCATTCATTTGTTTCAACTGAATAACTTCTGACCTTTCAGTTACAGAGAACACACATTTCAGTCAGAGCTTGTTGACGAATGCCACCCACTTGTACTCACTTAGGGGAAGAATTTCCACATAAGTGTGCAGTTTAGCTGTAGTGCTGCAAAGAACACTTCTTTTTATATGTATGATTTAGACTACATTCAACAAGGGCAATTATTCTGCCCACTTTGGTATTTCAGTTCTGTTCAATGTGCAACAATCATTTGCTGCCAAACAACAGAAGTCATGTCATCAGTGGCACTTTCTGCAGCATAATAAACTCTGGCAGCATGACTGTGTGCATCACAGGCACATTACAGAACATTATACAGTGTTTTATAATAAGAGGAATGGTTGAAGGAAATGAAAGTAGAAGTTGAGGGATTATGCACCTGATTCTGAGCATTTTTCCACAAAAGCAGTTGCACCACAGCACATCTTACCCCTCATCTTGATTCAGAGTATCCTTTGCCCAGGAGGCCGGTGCGTCCGTCATAAAGCCCATGTCATCGGGAGAGCTGGAAGATGATTGGTCAGACAGACGGGCAGGAAGCACAGGTGGTCTATCGTCTTCGATGATGACAGTGTCATCCTGAGGCATGTTCACAGTGGGGGACAGCTGGTAGTTACCTGAGAGAGATTGCAGTGAGAGCGTGAGTGCAGAACACAGGCTGGAACAGCAAAAGCACATGTTTTGATGCTTGCGGTGTGATGTAGCTCAAATGAGAGGATTCCTTTTCCACTGACGACGAGTCTCAGGTGTAAGAAGCAGAGTTGTGAATGATACTGAATTTAAGGAACTACAAAAACCAAAAGAAAACCTGCAAAACAAGAACATCCGTCATAGCGATAATTTAAGACTGTCAAAAATGAAACAAACACATGCAGGTTTAATTAAACGGCTCTGTCAAATTTTCAAGATGCCCCTGAAGTGCTGTGACAGAAATGGGTAGCCTGTAAAGCATTATTGATATCGGTCTCTGTAATATTCAGTGTGGTTTAATGTAAAATGTCTACAGAGACTCTAAAAGCCACATCACAGAAAAGTATTATATAAAATTACCCTAAATATGGAGCTTGGGATATGGGTTAATGATTAATGACAGTTTTGAGAGCTTGGACTAAAATGTTTATTTTTAAATCGGTTCATGGTGGGTCTGTGCATGCTATACCAAATAGGATCCAAAGAAAATGTGCAGGTTCACTGGTTATTTTGGGTAAAACATGAAGGGTTTATTTTTGCACAGTAATCACTGTAAACCCCCAATTCCTGTCACCAACTCTGTAGAGAAACAATTAAAGGAACTCTCTACAATGCACAATGGCATGAAACCAGGCTTTGTTTACATCTCAATGATTGAATTATGCTGACATTTAAAAAGGTGGAATTCCACTTTAATTGGTGGGATTTTCCAATGCCAACATGTCTGTGGAAAATCAAGATCATCCAGTGGCCCTAGTAAAACGTTTCCTTGTCTTAGACTGAATGGGCCAACGCTGCAGTACGGCTATAAACAAGACCACTGACTGCTGACTCAACACTGTGCTTAATTCAGCTGTAGCACTGTGGAGGTCTCACATGTCTACACTGTCCATAGGTCAACACTTAAAGAAGAAATACAAACAAATAAGCAAAAGAAACAAACAAAAACAAATAAACAAACAAAAAAAAACACATTAAAATCCTATACAGAATGTCTAACAACCCCCTTGACTACAGATGTTTAAAATCACAATGACACATTTACTTACTTTCAGTATTAGTGTCAGTTTACAATTTTAAGTGCAATTGCATGTAACTGCTACCAGAGAGAAAAACACCCTCCAAGCAATGATACAACTCACATTCAATTTCAGAGTGCACCCAAGAGTGACAAATTTACTTTAATGGAAATGAATTAGGGTTTAATGCTTTGCCATATCAAACTGCAAGTGCAGAGTTGAAGATACCTGCTGCTTTAAATGGCATCTTATAATGAGTGCTTGCAGACAGACTTTAACTGAGACTCCTGTCTCAGTCAAGTTTAAGACAAAACTAAAGCTCAAAGCAGTGAAGGCAGAAGTGGGTGATTTACTTGCTGAAAGGTCAGCGTCTTCATTTCACATCTCAATGCCTTCAATCTATGGCTATTTCCTTTATAAACCATGCAAATCTTTCTCCCCTTGCTTGCTCTCAGACTAGGGGACCGGAGGAATATGGTGGCTGACCTTCATGTCAGTACAACTTTTAGACTGAAGCTTTTTTTGTTTTTTGTTTTTTTAAATGCAAGAAAAGGAGAGAAATAAAAAAGCACAGAACATGATGAAGAGGAATAAGAGGCACAAGATGATGAGGAAGAAGAAGAAGAAGAAGAAGAAGAAGAAGAAGAAGAAGAAGAAGAAGAAAAAGAAGAAGAAGAGAAACAAGATGATGATGAAGAAGAAGAGGAACAAAATGAAGAAGAAGAAGAAGATGATGATGATGAAGATGAAGATGAAGAAGAAGAAGAAGAAGAAGAAGAAGAAGAAGAAGAAGAAAATCAAGAAGACACACTTAATCCCACACCGCAGCCACATTCGAGAGGAGTCCAGGACCAGCGAAAGGTAATTCAATCAGGCCCGTCCTAAGGGACAGCTCTGATCAGTGAAAGTTCGTTAACTTTCACTCAGTTAATCAGATTGGCAGAGAAATTAACAGCACTGTGATTAGCATTCAGCTGCTCCAGACGTTCATTAATAAATCATTAAACCTCCTTGCAAGACACACAGGACAAAATGTCCAGCTCATCTAATGGCGAAACAGTTCACATGCCTGAGCAAAGATTCCATGTTAAAGAGGGGCAGTCTGGATCGCATGCCAACCGAGTTTCGCGATTTGGGTAAGTTCTAAAACTTCAACCAGCCTTTGTTCTGTAGGAACGAGACACCACAAGAGACAGTTCAGGGTCTAAGTGGCAATTAAAGCTTCATGAAGAAAATATGAGTGAAGTTTCCTTTGATTTCATCAACCGTGTTCATTTGATTTCATGACCGGAGTTTGAGGGGGCTGAAGGAGCCTTCCATCTGCTGCTTTGTCTAAATCCACAGCTCTGAAGGTCTATCTGATGTTGAGCTGCTGTTGAAAGAAGGGCCAGCAATGCTGAGGGTCAGGGCAGGCAATTGATTAGACTGACCCCAGAGGCTGACCAGAGGTTGTGTGTGTGTGTGTGTGTGTGTGTGTGTGTGTGTGTGTGTGTGTGTGTGTGTGTGTGTGTGGAGCCCTCACTCTGATATGCTAGTTGCAGCATAGTTGCATCACTGCATCAAAGCTGGCTTGCTTTAAAAGCAGATTGCAGACATGATGAGGCTCCAGAACAGACTTGTCCATGATCTTTCATCATCCTAGCTTGGGCTCACAATTGCTCATATGTTTGCAACAGGTGTCTACAGTATGTAACAGCCATGCATGATCTATGTACACCTATCAAATCCACTCAAAGTTGCAGGGCTACACTGGGATGCCCTGTCATGCCGAACACACACCTAATTGGCTCTGTGTTCTAACACAGTCATGTTCTCTTACTCCTTTTGCCAGCCAGGTCAATTCCTTTGAGTGCCCAGTTCTGTGCATGAGGACGGCTCAGTGGTATCTGGCCTTACGCTTGGTCTTACACTTCTGAATGGTGAAAATATCTCGTATGAATACGGGAGGATACATAAATAAACACATAAATAAATGAGAGCTGGAGCGGTGGCTAATTAGCATGCTTGTGAGATCACCCTGTTCTTACTGAACATGGTATGAGTGTGATATGAATTATAACATATTGACTGGACTATGACAATCAAACCTGTCCACTGATATGTCTCACTGATAAGGAAGGAACTTATAGTATATAAAGCATGGTGACTAAAAATTCAACCCAAAGAAAGACTTTTATTTAATGTAAGCAATAATTTAGCGTAGTCTTAAACTAATGAGCAGTATGACCACAGTGGAAGGTGCAGTAAACGCACTTGTCTGGCAAGCAGCTGAGTGGGCAAACAAAACTGAGCTGGTGCTTCCTGAAGGAAAAGCTCTCTCTCTCTGTGGCAAGACCTTCAGAACGTTAGCGACTGACAAATCCTTCTGACACCTCCTCTGCACCTTGTCTGGATCCATTAGCCAGTCAGGCTCAGGGAGCAGAGCAGGCAAACAGTGCGCTAGAGGAGGAGAGAAGAGGTGGGTGGAAGCATTTCTCACTTTCTGCCCATTAAAGAGAGTGTAGAGCACAGAGGGCATACAGACACAAAAAATGACACTATTGCAATGAAGAAAACAAAAAAACATGGCTATTTCATACAATAACCACTGAACAATTCATTTCTAAAGATTTACTCCAGGTTCCTTTTGCCTCAGATGAAGTTGATCAGCCAAGAGGTGTTAAACATTAGTTTTGCACTGAAGCCACAGGGCTAGTGTGACCAACAAGCAGCATCATCCTATGATTGTATGTAAATCCTCAAATTCACAACAGCACTGAGTTTCACCAAGTGATGTGGTATGATGCACAGTTATCTAAAAAAAACAATGATACATGTTTCAATGTCAGGTTTCCACACGGATGCATGATGTCCTAGTGCGAACTGAAAGGCTATAAGCTTTCTTCACTTATTGGCGACTTCTTTAGTAGCTCACAAACTAAAGAAGCGAACTTCAGATACCAAACATATCTGAAATTATGGACTAAAACTACAAGTGAGGAGAGTGTAATTAGGGGAAATTTAGTTTTACCAATTTAATAAACTCTTTAACCCCTACACATCTTTGTTTAGGCAATTAAATTAGGTTAAGTCCTTCTGTACCATGGCATGAAATGCAGTATCAGCGAGGGTTCCTGTGCTTGGTGAGAGTTAGGTGATAGGTGGGGTTGATGAGAGAAAGTGGTGAAGCATGGTTTTACTGGCTTGAAAATCAAAAGGCTCCGATCAAAGGCTGTGAAAAATAAAATGTTGGTCTTTTAAAAATAATAAACTGCACATAATATAACCAGGTACCCAAAGTAATGTAAAGTAAATTTAAGTCTTTTTTTTCCTTCTAATACCTTTAAAGAGTTATGTGCAGTTTGAAACTCTCAAGAGCCCAAACAGCCACACAAAAGGTTCTTCTTGCTGAACAGCTTGGGTTTTTGTTTGTACAAGATTTCCAAACTCAAACATCACGCGTGTATCCCGAGGCCATCCGACTTGGGTCAGATGGGGCTGAGAAGCAAAGGCATGGCGCACGACGTTCCTCTGGACAGTTTTATGAAGGAGCTGTTTGTGTTAGTAACTGATGCTTTTGTTAACTCCATTCTCCTCGGCGTGTATGGACGGCCCAGAGCTCTGCTGCTGCTTCCTGTCACGCTAGAATCAAACGACCCCTCAAACAGTCACCCCTCACAACAACAAACACACTCCCGGTGCCTGCAGACAGACCCAGGCACCATGGCGCTACAGCAACCGTCCAACTGCCGCTGATCCCATCTTGTGTCCTTGTTGGATGTGACACAAATAAGCGGGGAAAAAAAACAAAGAAGCTTCTGCCAGGGCCTGACTGGAATGTCATGGTTCGTGGACGGGTAGGAACCATCAGGGAAACTGGCTTTGAAGTGCTGCTCGTATATGGAACATGTCACGCTCGAAGCTTGGGCACATATATGGCAACCTTCCGGCAGCATCTTTCATTTATGAGCGCTTCAAACATGCTGGCATATGAAATCCTGAGCCGATCCCCCCCCCCGCCGCTCTGCATATGGGACCGCCGACCAAAATTCTTGTTGACTTTAAACTTTGTATATACATCATTTACCATCAAAGGTACATTTCCAAGACTCCTAGGAAAACACTGGAAAACACTGGACATGCAGGGATATGCTGAAGGAAAAATGACCCAGTTTGTCTGCAACAACCATAAAGACAAAGATATTAAAAGGCATTTTTGCAGAGCCAGATTAAGCCTAAATCTAGATTTAATTCCCAAGCTGAAATTCTGATCATAAGATTTCCCTTTACAATTTGAGTTTCCCAGTGTGCACTGGTTAGTACCTATAAAAAGTGGCACAAAGAAGGACAACCAGTGAACCAGTGTGGGGAGCAAGAAACACGTACATTTGAATTAAACACATTTAGAAAACAATAACTACATTTTGACAGGTAATATATCATGGTAAATAAATATATGTGGCAGGTGCCAGGTGGCAGGCGGCAGGTGGCAGGCACAGAACTCGACAAGTAGATCAAATAAAATGCAACATAAAATGCACCTCATGCCTAACTTCATTATACAGTTTACATTATGGAACCACAAAATTAATCTAGCACCACAAAAAGGGCCAAACATTTTTCATCCTAACACTGTAGGTCAGAGGTCCAGCTAAAGGATGAGAAACATACGCTATATGGACAAAGGTATTGTGACACCTGACCACGAGCTGGGACTTTAATGACATTCTAATATGCAGACTTTAATATGGAGTTGGTCCTCCTTTGCAGCTATAACAGCTTCCAATCTTCTTGGAAGGCTTTCTACAAGATTTTTTTCTGTGCCCATTCATTCTGAAAGGCATTATGTTGTGTTTACTGGTGTTGGACGAGAAGGCCTGGCTCGCAATCACTGTTCCAGTTCATCTCAAAAGTGTTGGAGGTAAGGGCTCT
The DNA here is from genome assembly GCA_037974485.1 of Hemigrammopetersius urotaenia. Classification (NCBI taxonomy): domain Eukaryota; kingdom Metazoa; phylum Chordata; class Actinopteri; order Characiformes; family Alestidae; genus Hemigrammopetersius; species Hemigrammopetersius urotaenia. Next base: position 5,988,688 of record JBBPDC010000007.1, on the reverse strand, counting down.
GTTGAGGTTTGGGCTCTGGGATTGCCAGTCAAGTTCTCATCCAGCTATGTCTTTATGGATCTTGCTTTGTGTGCTGGGACACAGTCATGCTGGAATAGAAAAGTGCATTTCCCAAACTGTACCCACAAAGTTGGAAACATAGTGCTGTCCAAAATGTATACACCTGTGGCAATGTGGCAATGTGACTGAAACGCTTGAACTCAACAATTAAGAGGTGTGTCCCAATACTTTTGTCCATATAGTGTTGGTGAGTCAGAATAATGGCGAAAGATTAGCTCTCTGGAAGAGTAAGCCACATGAAGGTACCACTCTAAAACCCAGACGTTCACTTTCAGCCTGTGGTTCACTGAATTAAAGGGCACAGGGGTCACAACATTAGCTCTCCTTACTTTCCACACTCTTACAGAACACTCCAGTAGACCCGCCGATGACAGCCAAGGCCACTGATCAAAGATCATTAGCTAATCCATGCTGTCAAGGATATAAGACCCATCTGTTTAAAGAAAAAGATGCTGCTGCAGGAAAAAAATCCTTTAGAATAGTCCATGCGGTCAGTCTCCGGCTTGCTAAAAGTTGCCTCTCACTAATACCAGATAGATCTGCCCTGGCTTCCTGGGTTTATTTAATAGGCTTTGATGAGGCATATTGATTTCCCTTCCTTCTAAATTATAGACAAAACCTTTTTTCACATTTTAAGTCAGGTTAAATTATCTAAAGGAAGGGAAAAATGCTAACATATGGCATTCATTTCAAGTTCCCACTGAGAAGTAATGAAAAGACAGCAATAACATACTTTAGGTTAGGTCACAGACGTCCCATTATGATTTAATGTAGTCGAGAAAAAAAAAACAATAATTGGCAGAGGACCTGTAGTACAGTAATATAATACATCCCCAAATTAGTATCTCTCGGGGGAAATCTGGATAGTCTATAAATGAAGAGTAAACAGACTCAGATGGTGTTCATAAGCCTTAAAACAGTAAAGAAGAATGACCCCACTCGAGCCTTTCAGTGTTCGCAATACTTTTGTCTTATTCCACTTATTGTACTATTATCATTTCCTTTTTTCATTCATTTTATGTAATGGAATAAACTGACTACAACCTCAATGTTGATGGACAATGTTGATGGATATTTTTTCTTTATAATTAAATAAACTAAATGTCAAACATTATCCTACTATTTCTTCAGCTTGTTGATAATTATGCATCTCTTGTGCACTTCATTATTAACAAGGAAACTAATGGATTCTGAAAAATGTGAGCACAAGCTCAAACTGATAATGGAAATACTACCTCTTCTGAAAAAGTTAATACAGGGACCATAGACATGTGATACATGCATTTCTATGATATTGTGGCGAGCTGGCGGGCGGGACTGGCTGTTTGGGCCTTAAGGGGTTAAGTGGGACTGTTGTGGGTTCACTTAGGGGTTACTGCCAGTTGGCAGGCAAACTGTCTGGCGGGAAACTGAGTGCTAAGTGGGTGGTATTTAGGGGGTTTTAGTCAGTTGGGGTACAGTCAGCTGAGAGTAAGGTTGTGTGGCTGCTGTATGCTGGATTGTGAGAGAGAAATAAAGTCTGAAGAAATGCAAGATTCCAAGTGTCTGGTGCCTTCCTCTGCTGCTCGTCACAATATTATGATTCCTGTGGCTACAGGGTGTTAATCAACTTTAACATTAAAGCCACCGTTGTCGGCACTTTTGGTAGTGGACCCCATAAGACCTTGTGTTTTGGAGAGTTTGCCCTCATCATTTACATGCCCGAATCTGGAGCTGTAGATGTTCATCAGAGTGCAGAGAGTTATCATAATGTCTCTTTATTTTTATCCACATTCAGAGACAGTAAATTGGAGCACAGGTCAGCAGCATTAACAGCAGTGTACTGAGCATACAGTCATAGGGGCATCGGTGCTCAGTATAATGGGCCTTGAGATGTTGCTCCCGATCCTGACTGAGGTCTCTGCTGCTGACCTGTGGGGTGATGGTGGCCCAGTGGGCAGGATACTTGTCTCCTGACCAAGAGGTCATGGATTTGAATCCTACCTTCAGCACCACCACTGGGTCCCTGAGCAAGACCCTTAACCTTGAGTTGCTTCAGGGAGACAGCCCCCTGTAGGTAAAGAATGGAGGTCGCTTTGGATAAAAGCATCAGCTAAATGCCATAAATGTAAATGTGAATGTCTCTCAATCTCAAAGTCTTGGTGGTTAGGGAGTTGCCCCTGTGATCAGAAGGTTGTGGGTTCAACCAAAGACTGCCACTGTGTTACCCTGCTCCCTGGGTGCTGCATTGCTGTCTGCCCCCTGCTTCACTTGGTGAATGGGTTAAATACAGAAAATCACATTGTTTACACTGTGTGGTGTGGTGTGATGTGTTCATGCATAACAAATATGGCTACACTATACATTTTAGATGCTAAGGAATGATGTCGTTGATTGCTGAGCTGAAGAATGAACAGCTTTCTTACATTAAAGCATTCTGGTCCAATGTTGGTCTCTGTTTGTAAGCTGCCACTGAACACTGAACCAGGTATGTATGTTGGTCTGTCAGATTTCCATGGTTAGGCAGAGCCCTGATTGTTGGGGTTCTTCATTCAAACCAAGGAAGGCCATAAATAGATGGAGATGAAGCCTGAAGTTGATGGCCCGGATGACCTGCCACATGTAAGTGGCTAAAGATGCTGCTCTGATGGCCCAGGGAAGGTTGGGCCCGTCCTTGGAGCAGCCTTATAATTAAAGCAGAGTCTTAGGTTCTTAGCAGCACATGGACCTTTGAAGTCACTTACTGGTTCTGTTTGGGGTTTGTGATGATAGTCTAGGAGACAATAAAACCATTGAGGCACTTATTGAACTCGTCAGTGATGTTGTGCGCTTCTCCATGTTGGTAGAGCTTCCGTAGGTTGCTGTATCAAAAGTTCATACTGTCAAGTAAAGGAGGGTCAATGGTCGTCAAACTGTCCTGTGTCTTTCAACCAGCCTTTTCCAGAAGTGTGGAGAGAAAATTAACCGCCGTC
>JBBPDC010000007.1:5969392-5981676 GCA_037974485.1 Hemigrammopetersius urotaenia | reverse complement strand
TTCATTTTGTAAAGCTGCTTTGTGACAATGACCATTGTTAAAAGCGCTATATAAATAAAACTGAATTGAATTGAATAGAATATTTATGACTCTTTTCCCTTTTGAATCAATTGAGAGCTTATGAAGAAATGATAAACACATGCATGCATCAAAAGCTTCAAAACGTGTGTCACCAAACCAGGTCTACAGATGGGAGACAATGGTTCATTCTGTTTTTGGCCTGTTTCAATGTCATTGGTCCATGTTACATACATTCTTTAAACAAGCTACACCAGAGTTTGTCTGAAAGCAAACCGAGACCAACTTGCTCAGGCTACTTTTTGACTTGCACAAGGGTTGGCATGGCAGCGCTGCCACTTACTCTAACAACGTGCATCAAAAATAGCAATCTTAAGAGGAAACCAAACCAACCAAATCTGAACACACCTTAAGGTTGGTTAAATTATCTACTTGGCAATCTGTTCCCACTTCAGGTTTGCAAAAATTCAGCGGGGTTCCATTGCTAAATTTGCCATGATTTGTACTTCCACTGACAAGTGAGCACTCATGTTAAGCACGTATGATGTGGAGTCTGGGAGGGTGAAAAGTGAAACGAAATTGTGACATATTCCTACGTAATGAAAAGATATTGCTAAAAATGAATAAGCAAGCGAGTCTGCTGTTCTACTGTGGTCTATAGATCAGTGCTCACCAGTCCTGGCCCTGGGGATCCACCTTCCTGAGAAGTCTAGTTCCAGCCAGAGTCTGCAAGACCTGCTCAGGTTAAATTCTGCAGAAGTCCTTGATTGGCCGTAGTGTTAAGCAAGGGGAGGGGCAACAAGATAGATGTAGACTGCAGCTAAACACTACTATAGACTATGATCATCTGAAGTAACCGGCCTTGACTGTGAAATGAGTAAGTGAAGAAAGGACAGGAAAAGGCACAGCAAAAAAAAAAAAAACACATCTTCACAAAACAAACACTATCTGTGAAGGTAAGACAGAGGTGTAGGTCATTTCATCACTGAAGATGAGATGATCTGGAGCCTCCATGGTGGCGTCGGTAGAGGCATTAGCAGAGGGACCCTGGACTATTTAATATAGATCAGATATGTAATGAAGTCTGGAGCTGAGGATTTATCTAGGCAGGCTCGATAAGAAAACCAGGCTAGTGTGGCATGGGCCAGGTCAACGCAATTACAACAGAGCCTGCTGAGGACGGCACAGCCGGCCTTATTGGAAAGCCCTCATAGCAGTCTGCTCTGGCCTCAATGAGTTTTCAATTGTAAGAAAAGGATTTGTTTTATGAATCTTTTCTCTTGCGTCTTAATCTGTTGGCGGATGGAGAATGAGATCTGATAAAATATTAGCTTTTGCAGCAGAGAAGGGATGAGTTTTAAGTAATGGGGTGGGTGAAGGAGGGGGGGGGGAGAGAGAGAGAGAGAGAGAGAGAGAGCATATTTGTGTGAAAGAGCATAAATGAAAGAGAGCATATATTCCACAAAGGACAAGGAGGATGATAGAGCTAAGCTTGAGTAATAGTGCTTACGGGACACTCCGATCTTAACAGTGAAGTGCTCCAGAGCGAAGGCGGTGCAGACAGAGTATTGCGCTGCATTATCACAGGCCCCTTTATTTGTCCCATTCCAGCCTTAATCTTCCCTAATCTACTGCTTTCTCAAGACTAGATTAACTGAATGGATTAAGATAGGACCATCTAGTCCTGAAATCTTGACAAGGCATGATACGGTGATACTCACAGAGCCCCCAGCTGACACAGACCCACTCCATGCTTGATCACCCACATTTGTGGCTGGTTTACGAATAAGTTACTCTCCCATATACACTCCAGGATTTGGCTTCACTCCTTGTGGTCTTCTTGTTTGCTTGCACAGTTCTGGTCTTATCTTTAATAACCCTCATAAAATGTGGGACTGTTTTGACCCCGATGCACCGGTTTTTGATTCTTCTGAATGTTCCTGCCTGCAGCCATCAAGTTCAATTTAATATTTTTCAAGACTTTTAAAGCCACTTCAGACCAGATTTGTATTTGAATATGAGTTGTGCTGTGCAGCACAGAAAATCAGGTTCAGTAAAACAGCTCAAGCTTTAGGAGGGCTGTGTAACAATGCTTCTTATATTTTCACTTAATTTGAAAATACTTGCGGCCATTTACACTGTGTGAAAAATACCCTGAAAAACAGAGGAATAATAACAATATCACACAATACATAGATAATAGACAGACAGATAAACAAACTGATTGATAAAAATGTTGAATAGGTAAGTTGTAGAATGGAAAGGTCAATATTTGTGCCTTTGGTAACGCAGAATTCATTTCTGATGTAAAAGCACTTAAAGGTACTTGTGATTTCGTTTATTTAATATTTGGAGTCTTCTAATAACAGCAACAACAAAACAACAACAAAAATACTACTACTACTACTACTACTACTACTACTACTACTAATAATAATAATAATAAATAACAACAACAGTAACAACTCCAAAGGTTTTCTTTTTTTTATTCCACTGGATTTCTCTAAAGTAAGTGCTCTCAGACATGCACTAAATTGTGATGATCCCTTTCTCTAGCAGCTCTGAGTTCTGAAGGCTAATAATGATCCACATAAAGAGCATGGTATTAGCTGTAATCCACTAGCATCACAGCATGCTAATACCAATGTGGAAACAAGAGAGAGAAAGTTACGTAAGAAAGAGTGTGAGAGAAGGATAGTATGTCAGGAAGTGAAAAAGAGGAATTCTTGAAAGGAATGAGATGCCAATGGCTAATGAATACAGCTGAGTCTGTGGAAGGTTGGTCCAGCACTGCCCCACTGGATGCGATGGCTTAAGGCCTGTAATTACAATTTGGAGAAGAGGAGAGGGCAGCTGGATTAAAGCCTCGTAAACAGTGCTTAGGTGCTCAGACGGGCTCTGAGCATGTGTGAATTGCTGCCTCATCTTCACGGCCAGGCTTTACTAACTTTTTCCAGCCCCTGAGGATCTAGCTACTGCCACAGCAGAGAAGAGGGTCCTTAGTTGGCCCATAGTTATGAGTAGTAAGTTGTCATAGCCATTATATACAGTAGCAAAGTATGGTGGGCTGATTATCATTACACTCTTCCTTCTTCTCAGAAGAATGAAAAATATCCCCATAGATTTAGAATAGATGAGCAGTTCTCAAAGTTTTAGGACCAAGGACCATGACAAGTTAAACAAAAGCTTCAACATAGCACTTACAACTTGGTATCTCATAGGAACAATGTGAATCTTCCACAATGCACACTATTGCGGGGCGTGTTTCTGCCACTATCACAATACAAAGAGTACTATGTATATCCAATTTTACAGATTTCCTAATCACAAGCCACCCTTGTTAAACTTTCATAATGAAAAATGGAATTAAAAAAACCCTTTACATAAACTGACATTAGAGGTAAAGAGTTATTTGCCATTTCCTGTGATGCTAATGCTTGCCATTTCAGAGATGCTAATGCTAGCAGTTCTGTCAGTGAACTAGTGCTGCTCACCACTGTATAATCATCCTCATTAACAGGTGTGTCTCATATATCATTGCTGCATCAGTGCTCTTAGACCCCTGATATAATATATACGCTATTGCCCACTCCTATTGTGAATACATGATTTATATACTGATAGCATACCTCAAAATGTTAGAACTTCAGAGATTTCCCTGCTTCGTCACACCTGATTCAATCTGTTATTTACCAGATATACTGGGTGTGAGTGAGAGCTGTGCTGGACACCAGCTGTCTCACACCAACTAAACCTGATAAATAACAGATGAGTTGAATTAGGTGTGAGAGTGCTGCTATCCAGCAGAGTTTGGCGCTGGAATCATCTTTCTCACACCTGATTCTGCTCATCTGTTATATCCCAGCTTTAGGAGGAATGAAAGAGTCGGTGGCCAGTATCAGTCGGTGCTTCACACCAGCCCTCCAGAACCAAAAGAAATTACTTTTGATGTATACTTTGCATTTGGATTGACTCTCTTAAGCATTCTTTGCATTTCTCAGGATTCAAAAAGGGGAGATTTCACCACGATTCAGTAGCTGCAAGAGGCTGAAAAGTGAGAGGATCCAGGCTGCTGAGTTTTCGAAATCCTCTATTTATATTCATTTGGTTCCCCTTTTGTCCTAACATGAAACTACATTCTGTCACATTCATCGCTGTTTCACATGGGTTACCTCAACGACATCTGCAGGATCAATGTGTACTAATGTCACAATGATCCGATGGACATTGGATCAGCCAAGGTTGTGCGGTAAGTTAAGGTCTGTCTCTTCTCTGGCTGCATCTTGATGCATCTCAGTAGGCCTCTCCTTGTGCTGCATGCAAGAAGGAGCCTGGCTCAATACTAATAAAGCCATAATTTACTGGCCACGCTGATTGATAGCGCTCTCAAGACACCATCGATCAGGCCTTTCCTTTTGTGGAACGGCCTCATGTAGCAGCCTTGCTGTTTCCTTCCGCATGTCAGCTCACATCATCGTCATCATACTGCCACGACCCTCATGGCTTCATCTGTATGCACACCATTGGCTGTGTATCCCCTTATGTAACAACGCCATTCAAAGAAAGCTTTTCTCTGCTCTGAGAAGTTGAGATGCCCTTTAAGTTCAGCGGTTCCCAAGACGGCAGACAGGGGCTCACATATTGGCCTGTCAGTCATTCCATAAGTGTGGGTGCCCTGAATGTCCTTGAGATATATCTGATGCATTTTCACCAACATATTGTTGCTGTCAGAACAAAACCTAATGTCTCCAACTTCCAGAAGAGTGCACTGGAACACTGGAACAAAGCTGGTCCATAAATACATTTTATAAAATTTAAGCACTAATAAATGGCATGTAAAAACAATAATAATGAAAATAAAATAGCAATATTTATAACTGTAATATTTCATGGCACCATTTGCATTCCCTGCACAAATGTGTAATAATGATCAAGAAAGCAAACTTTCTATTTGCCATAGAAGTCACAAGTAAATGCAGGCCATATTAGTGTCTCTATCTGGGGAAGTCTTTAACTGTCAGTGAGAGAAAAGAAAGCTGCCATAGTATTCCATGGCATTTCATTTAAACTCAGCTCTTATCCTGATGGATCGCAAGTTTCCAACATCAAAAAGATTGTGTTTAAGATGTGAATATAGAACTGAATATGCCTGAGCATGTTCAGTAATAGGATTACACCATAAAAGAAAAATAAGATACATATCACTTGTTTTTCAGTAATCTTTTTTTAAACCTTTTTGAAATTCTGCCGTCTATTTGGCCAAAAATAATTAAAATGAGTCCTAAAATAAAGAATGAATACATTATAAATAAAGTAATATATTCAATATTTATATTTACAGAGAGAGAGAGAGAGAGAGAGAGAGAGAGAGAGAGAGAGAGAGAGAGAGAGAGAGAGAGAGATACAGAGAGAGAGAGAGAAAGAAATTGTTCATTTTTATTTCATTAAGCTTCCAGCAGGTAACTAAGCAACATGGTTCATGGTTTCCCAGGCTTACATCCTGTAGATATTTTTTTGAAAAGTTAGGTTGAGGATTAAGTAAAAAGACAGAACAGAAGGAATGGTTAGTAATCTTTTTCAGCCAGGCACTCTAGCAGAAGAGTGCCTTTCTCTGGGTTCTACTTACATAATTATAACAATTTCAGTGCCTTTCATGTGGTCAAGAGAGGAACACTTTGCATTAAAGTCTCCACTTATGAGCCAAACCCTGCAGGGAAACCTCTCAATCTGCTGAGCTGCGAGGAACAATGGAGCATATATCTTCATTTCAATATTAAAAAAAAGCAACTAGAACTAGACTAAAAGGTGGACCACACTGCACTCATCAATAACCCATAAGGATGTGTGCTGTATGTGAATGCAGGGCAAGTGCAGGTTTTTAACTATTCACCCTTATTTAGTCCTCGTTCAGTGAGGACTCGCCTCCGAATGACCTCTGGCATGACTTTGGAATTATGGTAAGAATAGGAAGTTTATCAAGTTCCCCTTAAACTGGTTCTGGCAGCACTATTGGCCAAAGACGTGAAATTTACCCATAGGGAAATATCCCAAATCTCTCATTAGGCCAAACTCCATTAAAACGGCTAATTTCTCTCACATTGTTCTTATTGCATTCCTTTCCATTGCAACATAAAATGAAATACTAACACAATATTTGGTCATAACGGCACGCAGCTGAGCTGTTTCTGCAAAAAGTTCTGCTGAATATATCTAATCCACTTGAGAGTCGGAAACAAAATGTCTAAATTGAAGAACCTTTTCACTTACGTTTAAATAGTGACCTAGAAAAAGTGCAGGATATTTTGAATATTTCCTTTTGTTTGACTTTTTTCTTAGTTCGAAGTTTTTAAAAACAACATATCTGTTGTATAGGGAGCTTTAAATAACAAAAAACACTCAAAAGTGAAGCTCCCCACCGCCTCTATGTATAGCAGCCTGCGCATGTGAGCACACACAGTGTTTCACACCTCATTTATAGCAGACCTAGTACAGCCACTGGGTATTAACAGCACACCACATCAATGTGTTTCCCAGTGTGAACGCACTACTAAAAATGGCTGGTCTTCTGTAGAAGAGCTCAAATCAGCACAGAGGAATTTTTCTGCTCTTCACGTGTGTTATAAAATAGAGCTGTGTGACCTGACCTGTACTGAAAGAAGGACATTTGAAATGTTTCCTCACTTTTTTTTTTTAACTTCATTAAGAATTTCAAAAACATCACTTTTCTAAAGAGTCACCTTTTCAATGTAATTTTTCTAGTGTCACATGACCCTCTCAGACACGCCCAATTACTACTTCAGCATTCACTGTTTCCAACAAAAATATAAGTGCAGAAACTCGTACAAGTACCACTGAAGGTGTACAGACATGAAGGTGTGAACACTGCTATAAATAGTGAGCAACCTACGATTAATGTAAATTCATTCAGTGACATTCTAGATAATTACACACCGATGTTCTTGCATTTCTCATCAAAAGAGAAAATGAATACATTTAGAGAAGATGGTGCTTGCACCTCTTACAGGGAGTCTGCAGCAAAATCAAAAGAAAAGGAAAATATTAAATATGTCTATTTGATTCATTTTTAATTGTCTTACAGTTATTCACTCTTTCCGTCCCCACCTGGCTTACAAACACAAACACTAAAGGTTTTAAACAGGCCACGCTACAGCTATAAAGCATCGGTACACACAGATCGCAGTGGTGTGCAGCTCCAGGCTGTTTGAGGTTCAAAAGGGTGGAAGGAGTAAATATCTAAAATATCTATGGTGCAACCTTAGTAAAGGACAACAAAAGGGCAGGATAACTAAACAGTGACTCCAGTTATTTTGCTTGTGTGTGTGTTTCCTATAAATACCTCAGATACACCAGCATTGTGGATGACACCCCACACCCCTCGCACACCCTCTTCACCCTACTCACATCGAGTACAATGTTCCATAGCACTGTCAGAACGGGAAGTAATTTCTTCCCCTCAGGACATCAGACCTCCAAATCAGAACTGAATCATGAACTGCAGCCCCCCACACATGCACACAAACACACCCCTGCACTGAACTTCTTCCTAACACAACACACACACAAAACAACTTACACTCTAACTGCCACTGTAAACGCTGTAAATTATGTACTGCACACTTTCTGCCCTGCTGCTGCCATTATTTCCACAATCATTAATTATTGCTGTTTGCATTTTTGCACACTTCACAGCTAGAATACCACATCTGTCATCAAACTGTTAATTCACTTTTGTCAACCACACGGTATGTCGTCTTGTCCCGCTGTATTGTTTTATCTTGTCCTGTGTGCACTAATGTAGTCTTGTGTTTCTCTTTCTGTTCTTGTGTTGCTTCATGGTCCTGGAGGAATGTTGTTTGGTTTCTCTGTGCATTGAAATGACTATAAACCTACTTCTAGAACTCCATCCACTCATAGACCCTTTTTGCACCTGCCGTCAGCATCCACTCTGGGTGATCTGGTCCTAAGTGGACAGGGCTAAGGACAACAGAGATACGCTGTGATCTTTTCTACCAAACCACATTCAGAGGTAGAGCTGGGCGATATGGTCTTAAAATAAAATCTCTGATTTTTTTTCACAATAAATCCGATTTTCGATTTTAATCGATTTTCCCCTCTCCTCCTCAAAATCAAACAAATGTTTTTTTTTATTTTATTTTTTATTTATTTGTTTTTGTTTTTTTTTTACTTTTGGGTTAGGGTTCAATCTGACAGGTACTTTGGGTCCAAAACTTTTAGCATATTAATAAATCCTGGCTTTTCCACAATACAGGGCTCCAGACAAAATAAAAACCAATTTTTTGGGAGCCAATTATTTTTAGGAGTCATAATCTCTGTCAGATGTGATATGAATACGCATTTTTAGTAAAACTATGCGGCGTCTCCCTGTCTATCTATGCGTTTAAGAGCCAAAGCGACAAAACCTTCTTAGTGATCTGATCCAAATGATCCGACTCGTTTAACGAGCCGATATTCACATATCTGAACACGTGACAGTGTAGTAGGAATGGCAGACTCGGGTTGAGCGTATCTGCACATTATGAGATCACTTTACTTCTATTTTTATAGAAGTTGGGAGAGATGATCAGCAATTTATAGCAGTCTTTATATGAATATAAACACGGGCCCACTGGACATTTTTGTTTGAGAGAAAGAGTAAAACTGAGCCACATTCTTTCTCCAATCACAAAATCGGATATTAAGAGCTCACTGGTCTAGACTCTGGTCTTTGTGCTACATGCCTTCGACAGAACAATGTCAAGAATCAGCAAGCTCTACACGTTTTTTATGAAGCCAAGCCAAACACAACCCTGCTCTTGTTCACACTGCTCTTAATCACTGTATTCTCTATATGATGACACATTACATTGAGTTAAACTTTGGCTAGCCTGCAGCACAGTGTGTCTGAGGAGCACCACAGGCAGCACATACCAAGCCTATTTTAGGCCAAAAGCATCTGGCATGGCTGAGGAAGCATTTCCCTGCAATGCTTTTTGTGTACAATGCGCCTGAATAAGACACTACTAGAGCATATTTTTCCACACACACACATATATAATAATAATAATGATAATAATAATAATAATAATAATAATAATAATAATAATAATAATAATAATAATAATAATAAAACATACAAAGCACAGGGAAAATGCAGGGAAACAGTACTTTCTCATTTAATCAATCCACTGCCAAAGGCTTGGATTCCAACCTTTAAGAGCAGCACATTAAAAAAAAAAACATAGCAGTAAACCATTAATTGTGCTTTGAAGCTGTATTTGACAACTGAACTTTGAGAACTACACACACAAGTTTGCGTTAAAAATGGAAACGTCAGTTCCATGTCTCCGTCTCTACCAGTGAGTAAAGGCTGAAGTCATCTGCAAAGAAATACCAGAATGATAAGTGCATTTTAAAGTACAGATAAGAAATTAATTGAATTGAAATGACTTTCCCAGAATTTTAATTGCGTGGACACATATGACATTATATTAATAGAAACCCTGCGATCGAAATTACGGGGGCTCTGAAGCATTGCTTCAATTATTGAGTGGGAGAAGAAATTGCAATGACCAATCACACAGTACATCATTAAGTGGGTCAGGCCCATCCCTTCTGAAGCACAGGACTGCTCCAATTACCAACAGCAGTCAGAGGAATGGTGAGAGAGATAGCCACACACTTTCCAAATAGCACAGCCAAAGGCTATTGAATGGAAAGTCCATAGTTTCTTTCTCTCAAGACTGCTGCCCATGCTGAGGCTGTCATCACATCACCACGCTGATTGACCTCTTCCATCCTGAGGCCATGAAGAGCAATTAACTCCTTATTACAAGAGCACATTAGCACAGAGCTAATAACAGTCACACTCCGTTTACGGGAGTCCAGCCACTCAAAGTGTCTGTCCAATGTAAAGGCTCATAACTGACATTTAGTGTAAAAATCACAGTGAGTAAATAGGTGTGCAGGGATGTGTTTGAGTGTGTGTGCACACACACACACACACACACACACACACACACACACACACACACACACACACACACACACACAGCTGGTGTGGCTGGGTTAGCAGACAGTGATGGATTTTATTCATCTGAATGTTGGCCTGTGTGCTCCTGAATTTGCTGTGTGTCTGTGACAGTGGCAAACTACTGCTCATCAAAAAAACAGCAAAAAAAGAGCAGGCCTGCTATACCCTACAGGCAATATACAATACACAATCTACAATCTCTCTCTCTTTATGTGCACATACACATACACTTTGCATAGATCAGTCACAACATTATCACCACAGCCTAATGCTGTGTAAATACCTCTAGCGCAGCTAAAAAGGCTCTGGCTGGCCACACCATGACATAAGCAGCAGATCCTTTACATCCTTTAAGTTGCCGGCTAAGGCTCTTGATGGAACGTGCTTTAAAGAAGACAGTCCCTTCTCTCACCCCCCACCCATTTCACCCCCTAACTCCCTGTTCTGCCCTAACCTTTCGCTCTACTCCTCCCTTTTTGTGCATCTCGGGGTATGGTGTTCTAAATCGTGTCGGGATTGATGGGTAGGGAGTAGGCAGAGTGTAAAGTTTCACTAGCAAGATGGCTGCACAAGTGAACAAAGAAACCCAAAACTTTCATTATTTTCTCTGTTAATAAAGATGTAAAGATAGTTAGGATAAGTAACTGAGATGCTGATGTCTCAGTAGCAGTTAGACATCAACAATTATATAGTTATTGCTGATTTGTGCATGGACTATAATGGAAGTCCATCAGCAATTTTGCTAAACTTTACCGTCATTTAATATCAACAGTCTGTATGACAGAGATCAGCACTGAGGGCGGCATATTGGACAAGTCAGGCAAAAACTGTTTAAGTAAAAACAATCTATGATTACTGATGAAGTATCAGGTCTTCGAAGAGTTGTCGCGTTTCGTAGAGCAAGATTTCCAACCATTGCAAGGGCAAGGGGACACTCTAAAACAAAGGGGTAGGGGTTTAAAAAAGAAGAAAAAAAAAGATTTGGCATGTCTGTCTGAAGTTCCACAGTGTTCTTCACTTATGAGCAGCAGGGGTCCAGTCCCAGGGCTGTAGATCTCTGACTGTGCTCAGGACAGATTTAGTTAATGCAGAAGGGTGAACAACCAAACAACTAAGCGTTTGATAGACAGATAAGAGGCGACCTTGCATCTAGGCACTTCTGGAGGGGACTAGTGACCTTGCTTTGAATAGGGGAGCGGTGATTGTGTGTGTTTTTGTGCGTGTGTGTGTGTGTGTGTCTGTGTGTGTGTGTACATGTATGTGATGAAACAAGAACACAGCATGAGGTCCAGTCTACTGAAGTGCTGGCAGCAAGAAGAACTAATCATGAACAATAACACGCTAAACAGACCTGATCTGGTCTAAGAAATCTGTCCTGATGTGTGTGTGTGTGTGTGTAGGCATGTGTGTGTTGTAACGACCTGCGGGTGCAGACATGTGTGTGCTGGATTTGATTTCTCTTTTTTGCTTGGCCTGTATTTTTTGTGTTCTGACTGACAGCCGCAGAAGGTGCTGCACTATATGAAGACTGGGAGAAAGGAGTGTGGAGCTGTTGGCCAGTTTTTGGGGCATTAGCTCACCCATGAAGCCAATTATCTTTCTATGACAAGAGTAAAAATAGAAGAAACAAAAATAAGAAACAAAACAGCAATTAATGAAACCCCATTTAATTGTTTTGGTCTAGCATTGTTTTGTCTCTATATCATCTGACTCTCGATTGCACTGTTGACGTCTTAGATATATAGCCTGTTGTGGTCTTAGTATGTATGTATGTGTGTATGTGTGTGTGTGTGTGTGTGTGTGTGTGTTTTTGTTAGTGTTAGGGCACAGAAAAGTTGATTAGTCCAGCGTTTCTCAAACTTATTTGTCCTGGGGACCAGTCATGTCAGGCTTTGGGGTTGCAGGATCCTGCATAAATGATCATCACCAAATACCCCACACCCCACCCCGGGCTAGCACATTCGCATAAAAAAATACACTATTGCCAAGTTACAGATATGTACTAATTAGGCTGTTATAATAATAATAATAATAATAATAATAATAATAATAATAATAATAATAATAATAATAATAATAAATGTTGTTGTTGTTGTTGTTGTTGTTGTTGTTATTATTATTATTATGGGCCTATGCCAATAAGAACCAAGAAACCTAGATTTTTTGTCACTTTGTGTGTTTTATGAAGGTTTTTTTAACTATACTTTTGAACACT
>JBBPDC010000007.1:5958013-5969292 GCA_037974485.1 Hemigrammopetersius urotaenia | reverse complement strand
CATGTTTGATTTGGCTTAGATTTTACACCGAATGCCCTTCCTGACATAACCCTCTGCATTTAGAAGATTGTGTCAGGATGGGCATCCGACGTATAATCTAAGCCAAATCAAACATGCGAGTCACAAACACAGATTTCATACCGGATCGGTCATGGCCCAGGTTAACAAAGACCACTAACTGGTGCTGTTGACCTACAGGGTATATACACAGTGTATATATACACTAGGGGATCTAAATATAACTTCATTATGAGAGGGGCATGGCTAAACTGGCTTAGCATGGACAGGTAGATATACAGTATGGAAATGTGTTGCTTTTCACGTTTTCATAAAAACAAGTACATCCAAAATGGGCTGCTTCAGCATCTACGTCCACATGAATGGACCATCTGCACTGAGGAAAATATGGCATGTTCTGAAACCTTGACAATGTATATCAACCTCTGAAAAAAAAAAGAAAACATGTTTGTTCACAATTACTGGCCCTTTGAAAACTCAAAAAACCATGCAAACATTACTTGATTTCCAAAATAAAAAATGCAGCTGTTTCTTCGATGGTCTGTCTGCTCATTAAGACCACAGAAATTGACTCCAATCCAGGTAGAGGTGATTTCTGAGTAATTCAAAGACTTAAAATAATAGAAATTACTTCCACCAGAAATGACAGTGTGCATTGAATCTTTTTTTCAAGAAACACAGTAAAACATCTGGGCTGTGTTACGCAAAGAAGGATATCGTCATTTATCCGCATCATTTTACCAGATCAAGCTCAAGCCTGTCCAATAGGAAGCTGAGGAAAATCCTTATAAGGCAATCAAAAGATTTGGGCTTTGAAACCTTCCCAGAGTTTTTACACATCAGGGCAACCCAAGAAAAGATTTGCCCCACCAGAAAGACACCTTAACCCCACCCTGCATCTAATGATTGATCTTATAACTTATATCTTATATCTATAACACATTATATATATAGTGTAAGTAAAAAAGTATTTAAATAAACATATCATTGGGGATGAAATTAAGAACAAAAATAGAGATGAATGGGAGTAATTCGCTGATTTGACGAGTAACAAAACCAATGTGATTTTTAAAAATAATTACAGTTACAAATAAAGAATGAAATGCAACGTAAAGAGTGCAAAAGAAAAGATAAACTAGAAAGCTTTTAAAAAGGAAGTCCTAAAAATGCAAGACTGAATGGATCAGTTCTCACAGAAGAACAGAAAGCACACACAGATTCCAGCTCTAAGACCATCAAGGCTTAGATAAATGTCCTTTTTGTCTAACCCACAGGGTGATAAAAGAAGGCTCTGACTACACCATCCTGCTGCTGCGTGAGTGTGTTTGTCCTCGAAAATGCATCTCAAGGTCTCAGTGTTCTGGGAGACCTTGCAGGAGCAAGGAGGCCCATAAAGAGTGAGAGATACGGATGCATTTCACTCCTTTCTCACAGAGCCCTGCTGACTTATTCTGAAACTTTGGTGGACAGATTTGAAGCTTAAAAGTCAGTCTATGAAAATTGCCTCTCCCTTTTTTTTTTTTACTACACAGCACATGACCATTGACCTTTTACACAGTGACAATTTGTGACTATTCTATTTATTCTCTACTGTAAAAACAGAGATACATTGTCAATAGTATTTACTGTTATATTTACACTGCACATTTCTGTATATTTGACAGTTATTATATTATTCTACACTTGATTCTATTTTCTAGTAATTGCACTAGTAATTGTGTCAGGAGGGCTATAATTCACTGCATGTTGTTTACTGTTTACATTTGTGTATATGTGCCAAATGAATCATTTATTCTACTGTTTATTCTATTTTTTAGTTATTGAATTTACTGTATGTTTTTTACTGTTTGCATTTGTGTGTATACGTGAAATTACACTAATTATTCTATGCTTTATTCCATTTTCTAGTTATTATCTTAGGAGTAACTAAGGATTACATTTCACTGCTTGTTGTTTTCATTTGTGTACATGAGTCATATTATATTTACAGTTTACATTTGTTAAAGTGAAGTGATCATTCGGTCATACGTGAATACACCACAGCACACAGTGTGAACAGAACGAAATTCACCCTCTGCATTTAACCCATTCACCAAGTGAAGCAGGGGACAGCCATGAACACGGCGCTCGGGGAGCAGTGTGTGGGGACGGTACCTTGCTCAGGGTAGCTCAGCGGTCTTGGGAATTGAACCTGGACTTTCTGATCGTGGGGCGAATGCCATAACCACTAGGCCACCAGCTGCCCATACACACATACACATATTTGTATGTGTATGTGTCGAACCAATCTACCCTTTATTCTGTTTTCTAGTCTCAGGAAGGCTACATTTCACTCCATGTTGCATATGTGTGACCGTAAAATTGCAAATAAACAGCTTGAATCTTGAACGTCGTTGAGATGTGGTATTGTAGAAGTTACAAAACAAAACTTTAAGGTGGAATCAGGTGGTACTCACTCAAAATTATGTCGACGGCCTGGGGGGGCTGCTGCCCGCAGCTGGGGTCCATGGTACCGTTCGTCAGGTCCATCTTCCGTTGTGCGTAAAGTCAGAGCAACCAAACCACCTTCCACCAGGACGGAGCTTCTGAAAAGTGAGGCATGGGACTAGAGGTTTCTTACCGAAAGTGGAGAACAGGATGTCATGAGTTTACCTCTTGGAACCGCCCCCCCTGTGTGATCAAGTGCAGATGGTGGATCCGTCGTCTCAATCTCAGTCAAACATCTCATTCAGAACCAGATTCCGGAGCCCGCACATCACTCAGAGTTTGCACCAGTTAGGGTTACACCAGCTCCAGAAGGCCTCTAGGAGGCGCTGTGCTCACCCCCTCACTGCCTGGGGCCCCATCACATGATCACTCCAGAGTCTTAACAAAGCTGCTCAGCCATCATGTGGACAAACAGGGGGTGTTTTTCTCCCCCGACATTTTCTTCTCTCCTCTGTTCCAGAAGAGAGAAGTTCTCTCTTCTGAACTTCTGCAAACTTGTAAACCCAAACCAGAGGATAATATAGGCCAGCATTTCTCCAACTTATTTGTCCTGGGGACCAGTCATGTCAGGTTTTGGGGCTGCAGTGCCCTGCTTAAATGATCATCACCAAACCCCCACTCCCCCCCCCCCCCGGGTTCGCACATGCGCATAAATAAATAAACTATTGCCAAGTTGTTATTATTATTATTATTATTATTATTATTATTATTATTATTATTATTATTATTATTATTATGGGCCTATGCCTTTAAGAACCAAGAAACCTATTTTTTTTTTTCACTTTGTGTGTTTTATGAGGGTTTTTTAACTATACTTTTGAACACTTGGACTTTGAACAGTGCTGAACGTGCAAACTGACTTTTAACCTGAATTAAATTACAGGTCATTCACCGACACAACATTCTAATGTGATGGGTGTGTCTGCTATCACCGCTATCGGGTCGAAACGAGCGAGACACGCTGACAGAGCTGCTCTGAGCGAGTTTCTGAGTTTTTCTGTTTCTGTACTTTGTTTTCGTGTCTGTTAAGTGAGATAAAGTGGTCTCACACAAATCCGTGGAATGGTAATGGCAAGATCTCTCTCCAACCCAGCATGGCACGAGAGCTCCAAAAATTCCACGAGAGCTCCTGGACCACAAGTGGCAGATCATTCCTCTCTCTCTCTCTATACAGTGGTACCCCACATAAGGAACGCAATCCGTTCCAGCGGCGCATTGGCTTTGCGGGGAGTTTACTATGCTTTGTCTTCATTTGAGACACGTCTGGCCGGATTCAGCTATTTTATTAAATGTGAAATGCACTCATTCTGTGCGCAGTCGCGGTGGCATTAGTTATGCGGAACGTCCATTCTTTGAGGCGTTCGTTAAGTGGGGAACCACTGTATATTTATAACAAAGTATAACCATATATATGTCTATGGCAGGAGAGCTGAACATTCTAGAATGCTGAAACAAGGGGCGGGGCCATGAAGTCGAGGGGGCGGGGAAGGGGCGCACAGTAACATAAGCGTTGAGAAGCGAGGCTCCGCGGCCCATAGTTTGAGAAATGCTCGACTAGTCGATTACAGAGACACAGGTCAACGCTCCCTGAGAGAAGTCGACAAGTCCTGTGATTTTTTCCTCTCTCTGTGTACGCAATGCGATCTGTGCCTCTGATTGGCTTAAGCTGACACATGTTCTTTGGTTCAACCAATTATTATAGTCCCTTCATAAAAAGGGCAGGAATGTTGGCGCGAGGGGAATCTAACCACAACAAGACGAAATACATCACATGTGTGGAAATACTTCACTCTAGACCAATGGTTCTCAACCTTTTCAACATTAAGGCCCACCGATCTTTCACAGCATGTTACCACAGCCCACTTGGCCACATTAGATATTAAATAACCAATTGCGGACCAATGGCCTGTCTTGATTTTAGATTTACGGCCCAAACAAAAGCCTTCGCTGCCCATCAGTGATCCGCGGCCCAGTGGTTGAGAAACCCAGCTCTAGACCACACAAACAGCGCGGTGACCTGTACAATCTGATCTGCAAGTCAGTGTTAAAGTGCAGTAACAGTAGCGGCGTTATGCACGCCATCTGAAACTGCATCCGCTAGCTAATATGGCTAACGCTCGTACTGCAGGGAGTTGTCCAGTCCAGAGGACGCTTAGTGGCGCCGCAGCATAAGCTGTTCCCAGGGAGGGGTTTACATTAGGTGGATCATTACTTATTGTATTCTGTCGCAAGTGCACTAGTAACATCAAATACTGATGCTGGATGATCAGTAATAGATCAAACTCATCCCAAAAGAATTGAGTGGAGCCCATCACTCCAGAGAATGCAGTTCCACTGCCTCACAGTCCAATGCTGGGGGGATAATACCCATCTAGCTGATGCCTGGCTTGACCTTACTCTCATGTCTTCACAGTCTAATGCCTGTGTCACCAGCAAGAGCATTGGAATGAACTGAATTAACTAATTAAAAGAATAATCTGAATACTTTTGGACATACCTTCTCTCATACTTCTTAAAATACACACGCTTTTTAAACATAACTAAGAAAAGGAGAGGTCTAAGAAAAGTAAAGAAAAAAAATAAATAAATCCAGTTGATATTTGATATTTCATGGAGCCAGCTCCTATCAGTTCATATCAGCATGAGAATTTCAGAAGCCAGAATTGCTTTCGATCTCTCGTCTTGTTTCTCTTTCATCACATCTCTTCCACTCCCTCTAGCTCAACCCTGCACTAGCCTGATAAGAACTCCTTAGTATAATTCACTTTTCCTGTATTCGGACCCCACTATCTGCTCACGGCACAGGATTCTGTCTGTCAATCAGGTACTCGTATGATGGCCTGCTGTAAACAGACGAATCCGGTCCCACACTAGAGTGCCATGAGAACAAACTGACCCCAGTCTACCGAAATAAGTCTGTACACACTGAGGCCACAGTGAGTTCAGTATCTGTCAAAAGCATCATCGATTTTTCATAAGAATAAAAATGTGTTAAAAATAAACTATGAGGTTTGTTGAAAACTTCAGGAGGAATAGGAGAGTCTTCATATTGACAGTACGGATATGAACACAAAATTAACGGCTGCTGTCAGCTCATATCTGGACCTATACATGCTTATTGACCATCCTGCATCACGCAACCAAGCGTCACTATAATATCACAACAGCTAGATACAAATACACGCAAAGAAACCGAATCTATAAAATTAATCAGAAATGAATGAATGTATGTGAATTATTTAATTTAGTAAGTATATTAAATTATCTGAATTCAAGAATAAGAAGCGGCATTAGGATGCTTCTGGACTTCCAAACAAGTTATGTTCACAAATTCTGAGCTTTAGCTGACCTTTCTGACCCCAGCAAGCCAACCCTTAAGCCAATCTCTACAGTTCAATTAGCAAAAATCATATTGAGCAAACACACCACATATGTGACTGGATCTGCCGTAATGAGTCGGAAGTCAGTGTTCTATTTATTTAAATACGGGCCGATTAAGTTGAAAAACATCAAAAATATTGATTTTCCTTTTTTGGTCTTGTATGAAAGAAAAGGTCTTCAAAATTAGTCTCCCAAAGTTTCATCATGGAAATAATTGTGAAAATGTACTTAAATGGCTCTCAAATCTTACAAAAATATGAATTAAGCATTAATAAATATTTTGAAATCATTGGAGCTTTAGTCTGATTTAATATATTTCTCTAAGTATCTAAATGTCGGTAGTAAAATGTTGTTGTTGAATACTGGGTGCATCTCTTTGAATGCTATGGATCGTTAAAGATATCAACATAAAACTGACCAAAATCTTTAAATGCGATTTTCTCGGTTTTTCAGTTGGAAAATGGTGCTGTGCTGCCATAATTCAATGATTTTCAATGATACCAAAACCTTTTGAAAACATTTTGAATTTTGGGGCACTTATATATATACAGTATATATATATATATATATATATATATATACACACACACACACACACACACTCACCTCATTCCCCCCACCAACCCTCCTGGCCACTATGAGTTGGATCATGCCTCTCTTGTTGCCTTCCACAGACATGGACTTGCGCAGAGTCTCCATGGCCTCCTGGTTAGTTTTTCCAAGCAACGATTCTCCATTCACAGCTATTAACTGGTCATTCACCCTTAACCGGCCGTCCTGGGAATGCACACAGAAAAAATACAAGTTTATCGCATTACACGCATATTGTATTATAAACATATCACAAATATAACATGTCAGCTTCGTTAAAGAAAGGGCAACAGACTTGCTAGAGCAAATCTTTAAACATTGCTTTGCATTAACTAGACCTACTGGACACTATTAGGTGAATCTAGGTGTGCATTTAGAGATGAAAGCTCATCTTTCCATACGATTAACGTTATTTATCCCATATTCCTTAATCAATCGGCAGTTTATGACCACAGAGCCACTGCTGGCTGTTTGGTTGCTGGTCTGTTCTTAAACCAGCAGTTAAATTGAAGTTAAAACCTCAGTGGCCTGATACACTTCACACTATGCCACAACCATGTCAGTGTCACTGATGTGCTGAGAATGGTCCACCACTCAAAAACATCCGGTCAGTGGTGGTCCTTTTCCATCAGTGAACAGGGCAGGGGGGCTGATATAATGCAGTATAAGATGGGCTGCATTCAATACTTCACCTAATAAACTGGCAGCTGTGTGCAGTGGACACGGGGCGGCATTTCCTATAACGCTAGAAACTGAACAGAACAGTGCACTGAATCAAGCGGCCAATAAAAGAGCTGTTCCTTGCCTTGCAGGCAGCTCCTCCATTGATGATGGACTTGACGAAGATGCCCAGGTCTGCGTGGTTCTCTTTGGAGCGGTTGCCCTTAACGCTGACCCCTAACCCTGCAGAACCCGAATCATTCAGAGGAATCTCAAAGGTCAAGAACTCCCTCGTTCCATCAGGAGTCAGCACCAAATCATCCTCCTCTGCTTTCTGAGAGAGAGAGAGAGAGAGAGAGAGAGAGAGAGAGAGAGAGAGAGATTTTACCTCCTGACAAACATACCACATATTACACCCAAGAGCACATTAGAAATATCTACTGACATTACAATAGGAAATATTTCACACACAGCACCGCTGAGCCATTGTTATTGCTCCACTGAGCTTACTGAATGTTCGTCTGAAGTCACGAATGAAACATACGGCGCACAGGTTCTGTTCAGATTTATCCCAGAAAAAACATCTTGGAGGGGCTTTGGGCGAGCAGTTCTGTTGCATGTTGCTATAGAAGAGGAAAATAAGGAGCGATAGCCTTGTGACAACATATGATGCTCCCATGGGTTGTTGCGGAGCACTGCTATGGTTTTCTGTGGAGTGGGTGAAGCCTCCTGCTGATCACAGCACCAATCAGAGCAGCACCCCTCTGAGCTCAGGGAAGCTGCATCTGCAGGGGAACTCCAGCACCAACAATAGGACAGACTGGGGAGCTGAGGCTTATAGGATATTCGTTGCCATTGAGATCCTTTAATTACAGCCTCATGAAACACTGGTTTCTGAATGGAATGTTCAACACTTTGAAGTCTAGAGTATTACTGTTTTGCTACACCAACTAATTGCAATTACAAGTGCATATTTTAAGTACTACTGGTGTATTGACATAATTACACAGCGTATTTTATGAATTATTTATATTTGTATATTTAAACTTGATCAACATTCTGTAACGACAGGGCATTTCCAAATGATGCAACGACAGAAAAATGTACATTCAATTCATAACGTAATAAAATGCACCACACTTAAAGTTCCGAATTTACACTTTCGAAGAAGCTTAATGTAGTCCGTCTTAATTACTACTTCTATATCAGATTCTATGGCACAATCAGATGTAGACATTCATTAATAAGCTATTGGAATTGATAAATTGTGAGGCAATAGCCATAGTCATTTTGAGCACTTCAGTCACCACACACACTCACTCTCTCAGTACTGGAGAAAACGATGTGTCTGGCCCTTGCAGCTGCACAGTGTGTGGAAGTTTGAAAGGAGGTGGAGTTATTAGGATGCAGCCAAGCATTCAGGTGAAGCCCTTATCTGCTTCCTCCTCACAATAAACCTCTCTCTCTCTCTCTGCCTCTCTCTCTCTCTCTCAGCTCATTGCATCCATCCACCACCTTCATATTCCACTACAGTCGTCATGGCAACCCTGATGGCTCTCCTCCAACAATAGCTGGACTCAGGTGAAGGTAGTGTGGTTGCCATGCCCGTCATCCTCCGTTGTGTTAGCATACTGTCTACACACTCTCACATTCTACTGCTCAGGCTTTAAATGTCCATGCCCTCACAAACCCAACACTCTTCTTTCTCTCCAGTGGAACATGCACTTCGGTCCTTACCTGATGCAACCGAGAGTTTTCAGGAATGGCTCAAGTGTGAAGTTTCAGGGCTGATGCAACTCTGGGCTTTCGAAGATGATGCTAGACTGGGTTTGGGTACAACACCAGTGTGAAGAGTTTTGGAAGACGCTCATGAGTGGGGCTGCTCAAAATTCTGACTTAATGGAGTCCTTTCCACACATTTTTTTTCTTTCCATTAAAAAAGTGAGACAAGGTGAGGAGGTTGAGTACAACCTACCTTGCACACAATCCAGTACAATTCCAGGTTAAATCATGTGTGAGCACAAATTACTGGAAAAACAACAGTAAATGTTATACAAACAGCAAAGGTGAAGGCTTTTGAGTTTTCGGGTTTTGCAATTTAAAAAAAGAAATTTGACTACATTCCTCACTTTATCCAAAGTCAAATACAGCAAATGCATTATTGTATTGTTTATTTTTGAATTGTTTTTCTCCACACAGGTGCAGGTAAACTTGAATGTCTCTGTTTAGAACTGAACCCACAGCTCTGACATATCTGGAATTGGGCAATATAACGTTGGGATGAAGTCAGGTTTCAGGTTGTATGAGATACTGGGGTGACGGGTGATGTGAGGATCAAGGACACTGCTTGTGAGATTTAAGAGCTTCTCAGATCTGATGTTCTTGATGTTTTGCTAAAGACGGAATAAGGTTTCAACATGTTGGAGACTGATACAGGATTCAGCGTTCAGTTGTCATAAGATGTGACATGGATGCTGGTGTGAAGTTTGGAGTTGACTTAAGTCATAAACAGGCAGCCCCTGAACATCAGGTCTACTGCAGGCACACAGTTTCCTTTGCCTACCACTTCACAGGCATTGTACGGGAATTAGGAAAACTAAAAAATGCAAAAAAATAATGATGCTTTGTCCTGATCTTTCAAGAAACAAAGGAAGAAAGAAAGCAAAAGAAAGAACATAGAGGTCTAAATAAAGCACCTTACCCTTTTTCACACAATCTCTTTTCTGACACATCCTTGCCTGAAACAATTAGCAGCGTTTGCCTTTTTCTCCTGCTCTCTCGCCCGATTGGGGCGAAGACATAAAGGTCATTGGAAATGAATTTAAGTGCCTAAAAGAAATCAGTCAAGGATGTAATTGCAAAGAGGGCTTGTGCATGATAAGTATTGTAACATGAATTTTCCTGCCGCTGTTTCTCTGCCCCATGACTGCAGATAAAGAGTGCATATTAAACACCTCCGAATAATGTGCATTCCAGGCTTCCAGGTACAATTAGAGAGAGAGAGAGAGAGAGAGAGAGAGAGAGAGAGAGAGAGAGAGAGAGAGAGAGAGAGAGAGAGAGAGAGAGAGAGCGAGAGAAAAGGGCAGGGACCTGGTAAGAGTGACTGAACAGGGCAGTTCTTACGGTTGAAATCATTTCCAGCTTATTTCAGCATGAACACAATTACATTATGATGATCACTTTAGAGCTGAACTTTTAGGGACCCCGTTTAGGAAATGTATGCTCAATTTCTGCTGAACTTCAAACAACAAAGACATTTTGTTGCAGTGTTTTCAATTTGTTGGGCCTTGTGAGCGCCAGCTGGTAAACAACACTTCTGATCACCACAGCGTTTGTCTGAGACCCCCTCCACCCCATGTAATACCCCTCAGCGTAATTCACCACGTAATTAAGTAATTAATTATTTACATTTAGGTAATTGAATGTGAAGCAAAACAACAATAAATATTAACTTCTACAAATCCAGTAACAGCTGCGAAATCAGTAACAGTCCTGAATGGAGCTGTTAAAAATCCACACGCCATAGAGGAGATGGAAGATGACGTTAGTGGGGTGATTAAAAAAAGATGCTAACTTCTAAGCGCCAGTGGTCTGAAATGAAGACCTCGGCAGTCAGAGTCGTAATTTGAACAATGCGTTTGCGCTGCATCGCAGGAGCTTCTGTCTGGGTGTGCTCTCTGAGCCTGAGCAGGAGGCCATGCGCATCTCTCCAAATGGCCCAAACCACCTTGTTTATCGCTGCTTAACAATAGCACTGCACAGCCCCTCCATATGAGCAGAGTGGGTAATTACTGCCACAGCTGCTGGAAAAAGTACTAAACGAAAACAGGTGGCACATCCAAATGGGAGTGCAAAAAAATAATAAATAAATAAATAAAAGTCAATGGAACGCTATTGTCTTCCAGCGCACTTGGCGACATTAGGCTTAATCAAGGTAGCGTTCCGCTCCCCCTGCTTCCAAACCTGGCACTCCTAGGCTGGCAGGCTTCAAACATAGTTTGTAAAAGCTCTCTCAGACAATACAGGTGCTCATCATCAAACAGCAAAAAAAGGGAACATGTAAGTGGAAGGAAAGAGATAGACCACAGGACAGAGATAGAGAGAGAGAGAGAGAGAGAGAGAGAGAGAGAGAGAGAGAGAGA
>JBBPDC010000007.1:5946339-5957913 GCA_037974485.1 Hemigrammopetersius urotaenia | reverse complement strand
GAAAGAGATAGAGAGAGAGAGAGAGAGAGAGAGAGAGAGAGAGAGAGAGAGAGAGAGAGATAGAGAGAGAGACACACACACACACAGAGGGAGGGGGGGTAGAGAAAGAGAAAGAGAGAGAGAGAGGGAGAGAGAGAGAGAGAGACAAAGAGACAGAGGGAGGGGGGTAGAGAAAGAGAGCGAGAGAGAGAGAGAGAGAGAAAGAGAGAAAGCGTGAGAGAGAGAGAAAACAAAGGTAGGATTGCAGTCAAGAAAAAAAGAGCTTTCAAACAGGCAATTGAAGTTAAATGTCCCCAGCATGGGTAATGGAAGGGCGTGGGGGTAATTTTCCCAGCAGGGGCACCAGACAAAGCGCCATGTTTGATCGGCGCTCCAACCTTCGAAAAGTCACGCTGGGTTTATGGCCTCTAGAACAATCAGAGGGAGACAAGAAGAAGAAAATTTAGGAGATTGCTGGTGAACATCATACGCCACTCTCTTTGGGTGAGCAGAGGGGTCTCGATGAGGCCTTTCTGTCGGCTCTCTGCATGCAGTTTAAGGCCTAAAGACACGACCATGTCCCACCTTATGGAACTGTACGTTACACTTACACTGTCCGTCACCAACATAAAAGAGCTGTTCACCAATACCTTGGTTTCAACACCTGAAAGATTTGACTGGTGAAAAGGGACATCACAGCAAGAGAATAAAACATCAAGCGTTGCTATTTGTGCAAAGAAAAATAACTTCTAATCAGCTTTCTGTTTAATATTAATATGAAGTCACAAAGAAAACATGCTCATTTAGTAACTCTACAGATAGGGCTGCACAGTACCGACTGTTATTTTTAGATTAGATTAGATTAGATTCAACTTTATTGTCATTACACATGTAGAAGTACAAGGCAACGAAATGCAGTTTAGGTCTAACCAGAAGTGCAATAAGCAGCAATTACAGGATAAAGGTATAGTTATAAGTGCACGTAAGGTTATATGTACAAGAAGAAACTGGATGATATTTACAGATGGATGTACAGTGAAATTAACATAATGTGCAATACTGACACCGCAAAAGGTCTCTAACCAATCACAGTTTGTGACTTGGCGACCAATCACAGCTTCATGTGAGTTACAGGGTATATTTTTATATTTTTGACAACAAATCTATGATTTTTTTAAAACAAAGCCCTTTTGATGCCAGCAAAGTGATGATAAAGGCTCTTTAATATTGTGAAAGGCAATGTAATCACAATAACTAGCACTGGAATTGTAATACTTTCGTCCAGACCTTTATAACACATTTTTACACTTTAGGGCTTACTCTGTTCATGTGTGTTACTTTCCATGCAATTACTGAATAATACATTTTAAAGGATCAAAAATGTGAAAAGTGAAGGGTCCCTAAACTCCTCACAGGCAAAATACAGCACATTATAAATTACAAAAAAAAAAAAAAAGTGAAGTGGCACCTTATTGTGAGGTGAGAACACACCACACCATGGTGCAGCACACAGTGTGGACTGAGAGAAATTCTATCTCTGTATTTAACCCATTCACCAAGTGAAGCAGCAGGCAGTCAGGAACAGTCCTGGGATTCAAACCTATGGCCTTCTGGTCACAGGGGCAACTGCCTAACCACCAGACCACCAGCTGCCCTGCATACCCCAGATATAGCTAAAACACGCACTGGAGCTAAGACACTAGCAAACACCAACATAGTCGACACTCACCCAAATCTAATCTGTAAACACAGCCTCAAAAATTCCATCCACAAGCTCATCCTCCACCCAGCTTCACATTAAGGTGGCAAAGACTCGTCAGTGTGGTTTAGGACATGGACATACTGGTCAGCCATGCAGTGCAGTCCACATGCACGGGCATCATGCAGCCATATGGATGCTAAGTTATATTCACAGTTCTTTCTCTTCTTTCTCTTTAGTCAAGATAAGATACATCTTTGTCATTGTCACTTTTCCAAGGAACAACAGAATGTAAGGTGCGCTCATGTCAAGTTAATCCCGACTTTACTGTCATCCCAGCCATATACATTAAGCACACAGTGAGATGAAATACTGTCCATAGGTGAATCATAGGTGTAACATACAACAGCAGCACACTCAGATAGACAACAAATGTAAAAAGGGAGGATAAATTATAATTAAACCTATACATAAATATACCTATGAAATATAAATATATCTCTGATGTTTAGAGGTTTAGAAGTTTTGGGGATATATTTACAGAAAACAATCGGACAACCAACTAGCTCCAGTGCTAAACTAAAGAAGCAGGCTTAATGGTAGTGTGCTGTGGACACTGCTGTTTTGCACTTTGACACTTTCTTGTCATTTCACACAGCCTAAATCAGGATCAATTCTGCATATAAAAAGTACAGACAACTGTAGACACAGACGTTTTACCAGTCAGTGAATAAATAATAATGCATAAATAAAAGTGAAGCGACTGTCCTGTTGAGACTTCAGATGACGCAAACTGGGTGAGCAGCGGAGGGTTTAATTAATAGCATTTTCACTCTCAGCACCACACCATTCAGCTGGAGCGAGAAAGCTCAGGTTCTGCTCAACCTGCTAATTCATACACTGTCGAAAAGACACAAGGCTGCCAAGTCTCAGAGTGTTCCCGACTGCCATTTTGGCTCAGCCTCTGCCTTGCCCCTTCGACCTGAAGCCGAGTTAGCAAATGGCGTCACGTTGACACCTGAAACGGAGGCGTTTGGCTCAAACTATGGCAGGAAAGGACGGGAGGAGAACAGGGCTGTCTCATTTTTGCACTTTGTAAGCAAAACTTGCAGAACATGATCTCATCTTCACCGTAAAGCGGCGAGCTTAAAATCATAACTCTCAGAGACAGCTAATTATATAAAAGCACGAGGCAGACGCGCCTCTCAGAGACTACGGACTGCGGCCCTGTTCATCACAGCCGTGTGCGGCTTTCACTCCATAAATAACCACAAGTTTGCTGGTTAACTTTTGTCTCAAATCATCCTTGGGCAGGTCAGGCCAAGGCTAGAAAGGAATTCCAAAGACACGCCCACTGGAGGAATAAAGGCCCCACCCTCTGCAGTCTGTTACTACGGAAACACCTGAGAAAACAGTTGAATGGCCACACTACTACAATAATAGCCAAGAGAAAAATGATATCGACAATTTTCTTTCAAGTTTGGTCTGTCGCTGAGTGTGTCTATATTCATTTGTTTATTGCCGTCCACTTTTGGATAAATGAGAGGTCAAATTTTATGGTTTTATGTACTAAAAACAGTAATAACTAAATGTTTCATTACATTGTAAGTTAAAACGTTCTAAGCCTTTAAGACTGATATGTGTAAACGATATCACAGCTATAATGCATAAACTGCTATAGGCTAAACAAGCATGTATGTGTAAATACGCTTAATATGTTTGTTTTTGTGATATCAGACGCAGAGTAATTTAAAAATGGGCCGTTTTAGTGAATCGGGTGTTTTGATACTCTTTAAATTAAAAATGTAATAAATAAAGCCTGGACAACTGGATTTTTATATGGGCCCTGAAGAAACATACAATGTCAGAACCCACAAAAGTAAGACTAATTGGAAAATAGGAAAATACTAAAAAGATGGACAGGTTTCAACTCCCGTTTGTGATGACTTAGTAAATCCATTCATAAAGAACTTGTGGCATGCAAGTTTTATACATAAGTCCTGTAGCTTTAGTGGGAAACAAAAAACAAACAAACTTTCAAACACAAATGTGATGTGTGATTACATCCGGAGTAAGGCGAAGGCTGACTGATTTCCCTCTATTTATTTAAAAACACAGAGTCCTGTGGCGGTCACTCTGTCCTCTGCGGCTCCCAAATCAGTGGTCGGCTCAGATAACGTTGTGTCTGCCCACAATCAGCCTGAAAAGCTTCAGCACCAGGGTGAGACTCTGGGCCAAGACTATTCAATGTGACGCTCAATACAATGCAGGTGTGGCCTTGCCACAGTCAATGTAATTAAAAATCTCCCAAAGCTGAAGTTACCCTCTGTACATTATTTCAAAACCCCAGTAAAAAGTTACGTTAGGAGTGAACCACATGCCTCTGCAGTTAATCATTTGTTTTCCTGAGTTTTACTCCTTTCGCCCCTCACATTCAGCCGAGGCATTCAGCACACAGAGGAAATGCATAGTGCCAGAAATGTCGACACCTGACCTTTCTGTTTGGCTCTGAAGAAGCAGTTTGTGTGTGTGTGTGTGTGTGTGTGTGTGTTGTGTATAAAGTTATTCAGGGCACAGAGATATCATCTACTGTGAATAATTGTGACCATTTGAGAAAGTACGTGCTGTAAAGGTCCATTGGAACGACTTGGAAATCAAACAAAAGAGTGGTTGTTTTTGAAGCTAACAAAGATTCGCAAGCTTTCCTAAAACTGCTTATATGCACATAACCACATGGAAGACGTTACACAAATAGGAAATCTTTATTTTTTAGAATGAAACTAGGGCATTCATACCATTTTTTTTTTCTTTTTTTATTTTAGAACACTGATGTTACGTCAAAATGGACAGTACGTGCCCAATGGATACCTCCTTTGACGTGTAAAGCCTGCCATTATATTTTGGCCTTGCAGGACTTTTCTATACCTCAGTCGTCTCAAAGGAGGACCCTAAGCTGTCCCATCTGGACAGGCTAATAGTCTAACGTGTTACTTGGAGACAGAGGAGAACAAGACATCGTTTTCTTTCCCACTGAGAACATGCATCACTAAGAATCTTTGAAGATCCACTGCACATAGCACAACTGGGACAAGAACCCTGGAAAAAGTCCAGCAGTGGGGGCTTAGTGCTTAGTGCTCTCCTACCAGTAGAGGGACCTGAACAGCAGATATTAAAATAGAAGTTGTCAGGCATTCGTCTGAAGTTTGCCTAGATGGAAACCATAAATCCAACTGTCAGTGAAACCGCACGCTCAAATTAATTGCACAATTAAGATTCTCTTTGCTTGGCAGCACCAGCTTCTAATGGATCTGTGACAATTCTGATCTGATCATAAAGAGGACTTTAATGCAGTGTTTAATTACTGCTCGGTGCTAAACTGAGACGATGCAGCCGTTCAATCTGTCATCTGTTCTATAGTGTGGAAAGCTGCTTTGCATCAGGACTGCAGCCCTTTTCAACAAGTTGCACTTACAGTCGGGATTAACAAGCAACAGTCATGCAAATGTGCTCCAACACGAAGAGAGAGGAAACATCTGCTGCAGCTGGGTGGACATAAAAAAGGTACATCTAATTCAGAAAGAAAGTGATTTCTGAGGCTATTCAGGACAAATCAGCATAATAACCATTCTTTTTTGACAGTGGGCTCCAGAGTAGTCTGAGTAACTGTACACTGCCAATAGCTGCCAAACATTGAGATTTCAGGAGAATTTCAGGAGAAAACTGACAGAACAGTACTTCTTCTACTCTCACCATGAAACGCTTACTCAGACAGGCATCTCCAAAAAAACAGATTAGGATGTAAATCTCTGATTCAACTGGAGCTAGTTATTGAAACTCTATTTCAATATTATTCAATATATTACAAAAATAGAATATAGTGTTTCAAAAGTTCAGCAGAGATGCTCTAAGCCTTGGTTCCCAATCCTGGCCCTGGAGTAGCAGTGCCCTCCTTAGGTTAGAGTTTTCTCTGCTCTAATGGTGCATTCAGACGCTCCTCAGAAACCTGGACACAGCAGTTAAATAGTGAGTACAACTTCCCTCAACCACCACTCAGACAAAAGGAAGCATGGAGAAAGCTTCTGCTTCAACTGTGCTAAATTAAAAGCAGATATCACTTTACAATCAGGACATCCTCATAAAGCATTTATAAATGGTTGGGACTATTTTGATCCAGACTTTATTATCTCTGATTTCTTTAGAGGGATATGGTTTAGGAATTACAGATTTATCTCAAAGCAGAGTCCTAATACTGGTCAACAACATTAACTGTGGATGTACGATAATAATGACACATTCAGTAAAAGTCACAGGAGGTATAGACTATTATTTAAGCCTGATTTTGGACTGGTAAATCATTATATAGTATCTACAGGTGAAAGTTCCATGCTGGATCGCCTCAACTACTTAAGAATACGCAAGCTGTTGTTTGATGGAATCTATTGCAAAGTCCATAAAAGTACAGGAATGTGTGCAGCCTTTTCTCATTACCAGCACTAAATATAGCAACAGGCAAGAGGCTCGGTTTTGAACAGCCGGGGTGAACTTTCACTGGCTGTGACGCCTTGTTCCAGCAGTTACCCGACTCAACAGGTGAAAAATCGCATGTTGTCAGTTTAAATCAGCATTCAGGGACCAATTCATTTTCTCACTTCTTTTTCGCCTCTTATTCTTATGTCCAGCGTGCTTGCTGAGCCGTGATATTGACTTATTTATTTTGCAGGAGAGAGAGGGAGCGGGAGAGCAAGAGACAGAGGGACAGACAGAGAGAGAGGGGGGAGACAGAGAGAGAGAAACAGAGAGAGACAGAGACAGAAAAAGACAGAGAGAGAGAGAGGGAGGGAGAGAGAGACGGGGGCAGAGAGAGACAGAGAGAGAGACAGAGAGAGAGAGCGAGAGACACAGAGACACAGAGAGACAGAAAAATACAGAGAGAGGGAGAGAGAGAGAGAGAGGGAGAGAGACAGAGGGAAAGAGAGACAGAGGGGGAGACAGCGAGAGAGAGCAAGAGACACAGAGAGACAGAAAAATACAGAGAGAGAGGGAGAGAGAGAGAGGGAGAGAGAGAGAGTGAGCGAGAGACACAGAGACAGAGAGACAGAAAAATACAGAGAGAGAGGGAAAGAGAGAGAGAGAGAGAGAGAGAGGGAGAGGGAGAGAGGGAGAGGGAGAGGGAGAGGGAGAGAGGGAAAGAGAGAGAGAGACAGAGAGAGAGTCAGTCTCGCTGCGGTTTAGCACCAGACTAAACTGAACAGTGTAGACACATTCACAGCATTACACACTGGAAGATAAAATGTGCCGATAAATTACGACCGATGGCAGTTAGGTGGCCCACGGCGGCCTTTTTTTGTTTATCCAACAGAATTGTGGCTGTGTGTGTGTGTGTGTGTGTCATATCTGTGTGTATGTGTACTGAGCTGTTTTAATGCTCACACACTCCCTATCCTGCTGGGGGCCGCATTAGTGTGTCAGGTAATTGCCTCTGTGGACATGAATTATTCAAATGCGAGCGGCCACGGCCTCGGAGTGTGTGTGCCGGACCTTGAAGTGCATGCTGCTACAAAGCAGGGAGGCAGATTTCATCAAGTGAAGCGTGTCTGTCTCCACACGTCCCTTCTTTGCAGCGGTTACGCTGGTTTTGTTTTTGTTTTACTGATTTTTTTTATCAGCAGGGATTTTCAATGCTTCTGATTTTTAGTGCAACTCTGTCTCTCCCCTACTCTTCTCTATCAGCCTCCAGCCAAGAACTTGCTGCTTTATCTCACCCTCTACATCATCTCCATCACCACCAGTTTGGTTCCAGCTCCCTGTCTGCCTCCCTGTGATCCCGTCGCTCCTCCAGCATCTCCTTGGGTATCCTCTCTGCTTCCACTCCATAAAAGGACACAAGCAGCAAACCACATTAAGGTCCTTAGACCAAACCTAAGCCAACAAATACGAAGGCCAGTTTAAAAATAAATAGGTCGAAACACTGGGGAATTGTGTAAGATTTTCTTCTTAAACATATACAAACATCTGTTATATGGTCAGAACTACTTTTAAACTCATTTAGTTTAGTCATTTTAGTATTACAGTGTTTGTGAAACTTGGATAAAAACAAGACAACTTGCCAAAGGTTTAGGGGCATTTTGGCTATTTTTGAAAGTGATTTGATTTGAACAAGTACCGTCCAATAAAGTAAAAAATACACCTGCTCTTCAGCTATCACATTAAAACCACCTGACTAATATTATGTAGGTCTCTCTCTTGCCACCAAAACAGCCATTACTGTGTGTACTGTGGGATCTGGCACCAGGACGATAATAGCAGATCCTTGTAAGTTGTGATGTGGGGCATCCCACAGACCCCATGGCTGGTGGCCTAGTGCTTAGAGCATTCGCCTTGTGAAAAGGCAGTCGTGGGTTCGATTCTCAAGACTGCTGAGCACCTCTGTGGTACCCTAAGCAAGGTACCGTTCCCACACACACTGTTCTGCTCTGTTTCCGGCTGCCGGGTGCTGGGTGCTTCACAATAAGTTAAAAGCAGAGGAAGAATTTCATGCCGTCATGTGGTGATATGACAGAATGGTCACTTTCAGATGCTTTATCAAACTGACAACTGGAGAATCTGGAGGCCAAGTCAACACCTTGAAATGTTGTTCCTCAAACCATTGTTAAAAAAGTTATGGCGTGTGGCTGTGAACTTTCCCCTGTCATGAGAGGATGTGCTTGGTCAGCAATAATGTTAAAATAAGATCCACATGAACAGCAATACACTGGTCGGCATGGGCACTCTGACCAGTCTGCTGCTAAAGAGCTTCATATATCGCAAACCGTGTTCACCAGTTGTTCGTCTTTAAACCACTTTTGGCAGATACTAAGCACTGCATACCGAAAACACCCCATTTTGGAGGTGCTCTTGCATTATTCTGTACGTAGCTACATTATCAGTTTTGAAAATGAACTTATTCCTGGGATTTTGAAAACAAACCTGATCCAACACCTGACTGGTATTTGTCATTTACACAAAAAATTTCAGGCTGGAATATACTTGAATTTTATAATTACAGTGGTGCATTTCTGTGGAATTTCTGATCCTCCTCCAAGCAACTGCTAGCCTCAGTGCCAGGGGCAATTTATTCCTCAGGGCAATCAGGCGATGCACTGCCAAAAGGGGAATGAGAGGGCATTTTTCTATGACATTCTACCATGTTATGATATTTGTGACTGTTCTAGACAGTTTGTCCTGCTTCCAAATATCATATTTCAATCAGCGTCAGTTGTATCCTGTGGAGTACTGCCCCCTTTTGGGCAATTTCAGTTGAAAATCATCTAGATTGCTCTGACAGACTCTCATATTTATGTATTATATATGCTATATTTCTATACTACTGGATTGCAATCTCTACGGGGTCCAGGTGAGTCCTGTCACCAGGCGTTCCTTCAGGTTCACCGTACATAGAACCCTGCAAATTAAGCATGAAACCTTGTTTCATGCCAAAGCAAATTTCAATAATGACGCCTGTGGCTGAAACAGAAATGTTCTTAAAGGAAACTGTCCGAAAAAGGAAAAAACAAAAAGGGAGCGAGAGCAAGAGAGAGAGATAGAAAGAGAGATAAAAAGAGAGAAAGAACGGATGACAGTGCTCACAATCTCCATAAAAATCACAAATTAGCAACAGATGTTCTTGCAGATTTAAAGTTTTTGAACATTTTTGTAACAGCAGATGAACTTTTAATGGAAAAGAATTAAATATAATTGAAAATTAATCCAAACGAAAGTGAGTTTTGCATTGTCCATTATCTTTTATGTGATAAAAAGAAATCATTTAGATTACTTGAGGAAATAATCAAACATTTTAAACTAATTCGCTTCCAATTTATGTTTTAATTAAAAAAAAAATGTGTTTACTTAAAGCATCACCAAAAGCTAAGTACTCCTGGAAGTGTATGGCCGCATATTTACAAGACTGTAAACAACAGTGGAGAGTTTCCTCCTTTGTACTGTAACTGACTGAGCATCGGTCACCTCACATAACCCTGCTGTGTCCTCATGGCACCAGGCCTTTTTTCCTCCTGTCAGCTTACACTAACTCTCCACTCCTCTTCAAGGGCACCGCTCCATTGATCTCACCGTCTTAAGAGTTCACTGAAGCTTCACACAGTTCTCTCTCTCTCCTGGATGGCTAGGGGTTGGGTGGGGGCGTCAGAGCTCATTTTTCAGCTGGTCCCCACGGACCGCCCAACACTGTGAGTAAAGGTTAGAGCTGACGCCCTTATCAATAAGTCACTGCCTCTGCTGAGGAGCATCTGCCCAAAGACTCCGCGGCACACCCACAGGCACAGGAGAAGGCTAATCAAATGCACAAAGCAGCAGGAAGAAAATAAATAACATCTTAAGTGATGCCGTTAATGCCATCCTTTCTTCCGCAGCTGTATTTCAGGGGAAGGTGGACTCATTGTGTTAGAAAGGCTGTAATTAACAAGTGATCTGCTTATCTGTCCTGACTCCACTGAGGAAATCCTCAGAAGCACTAAGAGATCACTGTGCTTTTTCCTGAGTAGAACTCAAAAACTCCCATCAAAGCCAGAAAAGGCAAAAACAAAAGTAGGGGGTAAGTGTTGCAGCTGTGTAAAGGATGGCCCTCTCACTGGGAGGTGGCAAGTTTGATCCATATTGATGCCACAGCCACCCTAGAGAGTATAAGTGGCGCTGCTCTCTCCGGGTAAGATGGTCCTCCCTCTCCCCCTCATCTTTCAGGGCAATGCTAGCGAGCATGTGCTTCTCTTAGGGGGTCTACTACCCTATCCAAAACACAGCTACCTTAACCCTCCTCCATGGAATGTCATCTGGCTCTGCCATCACAAGGCAAACCCAGTCCAGACTCTTCTGGTTCCCTGCTGGTGGGATGAGATGCCTAAGCCAACAAGAGCACCATAATCCCTTCTTGCATTACTCTCACATAAAGATTCAGCACATAGAACTCTCTCCTCTGGTTTTCATACTGTACATCGCTTTGGATAAAAGCATCTGCCAAATGAATGTAATGTAATATAATGTTCTGAAACTTTGTGTCGGCTGATTTCATGCAACCTTTTCTCCTCCACCTTCCAAGTGATGGTGATATTGAGTAATCTGTGGTGTCCTAGCTAGTACATTATTTGTTCATTAAACTGAATGGTAAAATGGTTGGTGAAAACATATTTAAAAATGTAAAAAAACACTTCATAATGTCATAATATTTTTACAATGCACAAAGCCATCTCCACGTATTTCTCACAGGCAGGACTTTGGCATACAGGCTCAATATGCCCAAGAATTGCTCACTTTGACAGATTACACTGACTCCACGCTGCATGGCTGTATAGATAAACTATTGTTAACATGATGCAACAACAAGAAGTCCTGCATCAACCAAGAGGCAAACAATGGGACAGCATTCATTTATCAAACTTTGTTTGGTTTGTTTTTCCCTACCACTGAAAGGTTCAGACCTGCATAAAACAAAGTGCTAAACAATGGGATGCCATGAACTTTTCTTTTTCTCCAAGCCAAAGCCTTGCTCCAAAAGCCAATAGACAGCTGTTTGCTACTTGTGTTGGAGGAAGCTTTAAACTTGAAAAACAAAAGTTTGTTTCCCACTGGACTTATTAATCTTTGACCTTAGAAGACCATACATACAAACACAAGAACATTTAGAACATCTGAGTAGTGACTGACTGGAAAACATTTGCTCTCATCACTAGAGCTCAGGCTTTAAACGCACAATGGTCTGGCAAAGCCTTCAGCCACTTTACCAAATAACACTCCATAGATTTAGTTGAATTGAAGTTGAAGTTGAAGGTGAAGTTTATTGTCATGTGTACAGAGTACAGTGTACAGAGCACAATGAAATTCTTACTTGAACACCCTCTTCACAG
>JBBPDC010000007.1:5932125-5945223 GCA_037974485.1 Hemigrammopetersius urotaenia | reverse complement strand
TATATGCATGTATATTATGTATGTATGTATATTTTGGTTGTCCGTTGAATTGCTTTCTGGGTTATCAGCCTTCAGTTCTATGTATGGTTTTTGCATTTCCTTTCAGAGTCATCTGCCTTTCAGACTGCCCTTCTGGTTCAGTTCACTTGTTTGCTCAGTAGTGTGTGTGTGTGTGTGTGTGTGTGTGTGTGTGTGTGTGTGTGTGTGTGTGTGTGTGTCTGTCTCACCACTTCGCGAGGCAGGAAGGTGTCCTCTTGTCTGACGACGAGTAGACTCACAGTGCCTCCCATCGAAGTGGAGCGGAGCAGAGCGACCACCTCCTCCTGAGACTTCCCGTTCAGGTCCACTCCATTCACCTACACATCCCAGACACAGTGGAGGCTGAGCTCAGTTAAAGGTTCATACTGCCCAGCCTTACTCTCTACCAGCTTTCACTGTAACTAATGTGTTATGTGTTTTAATTATTCACATCTATCCTCTGGCCTCAAATGTGCTAGCTAACTGCTAACTAATTTTTGCTAAACTGGAGAAGCTGTAAAAAACTTTTGATCTAAATACCCATTATAGAGATACAGGCTATGACAAGCTAGCCAGAATAAAATAGGTGAATTTTTGGACTAGCAGAACTATTACTAAAAATGAACATTCTCTAAACTACATGTTACAGTTTCTCTTCGGGCTCAATGAGACATGTGCCAATATTCAGATAGGGTAAGATGAACCTTCATTAGTCCCACAAGTGGGAAATTTGCATTGCCTCACCAGACAGTGGACAGTACAAGAGCAGCAAAAACTAAAAACAATAGGATATAAACTATACCAACAGTGCAGTGTAAAAAGTACACTATACAAACAATCTGGAAATAGTATATCAGTTAGCTCAGGAAAACAACTAAACAGTTTAATATCCAACTGGTTCTATAACTCTATAAATCTATGAAAGAGCAGCAGTGAGTGATGTTTGTTTACTTGAGGTCCAGCTCTGTGTGTCTACACTCAAGGGAAGCACTGAAAGCTAGAAAACAGAATAGCTAACCAATTCTGCCACTTCATACCTGCATTTTAACAGTTGCATGTAATAAAAAAATGTTTTTTTTTTAATTATTAATTATCACTTAAAATGATATGTGACGTGCCTACTTTT
Source organism: Hemigrammopetersius urotaenia (assembly GCA_037974485.1). Taxonomy (NCBI): domain Eukaryota; kingdom Metazoa; phylum Chordata; class Actinopteri; order Characiformes; family Alestidae; genus Hemigrammopetersius; species Hemigrammopetersius urotaenia. The sequence continues at coordinate 5,944,079 of JBBPDC010000007.1, read as the reverse complement.
GTCTCCTCTGTTCTTCCAATGTGAAAAAACTCTAGTGACTTGCTCTTTTGACACTATAATTCACACTGCCTGTGTTCATGAATTATAATAATAGAATTCACACACACGATTCACAGGTGCAGGTTTGGTGTGCAGTTCACAGCTCGCTGCCTGAGCTCTCGGATCGTGAGCTAAATCAGAAAAAAAAACCAAGCCCAAGCCATGAGTCATCCCCAAAATCTCACTATGTTCCAGTCCTTTTAATGACTGACTGAATTAATCACTGGAATTAAATTACTGGTGGTGATGCTTATTAAAGTACACAATATCTAAAAAAATACACAAAATTATTTGATGAATAATTCATTGTTTTATCTGCACATTAATTGTTTTTTCACACGTTTCTTTAATTACTATGGAAAATCTTTACGCATGTCATTATTATCTAATTAACTGTGTAACTGTAATGGACAAATACAGTATAAGGGTTAAATTAAGAAGAATAAACAAAAATTTAGAAAAATAAAATAGGCAGAAAGGCAATAAACATGGATGTTAAAGCTGAAACTGGAAATAGCTCACAATTTATTTCTTCTTTCCACTCATGCATGTCGCCCCAAAACCTGCTGCTACCAAATCAAACCCAACGCAGCCAAATGTGGAGCGAGAGAGGAGTAATAATTTACAGGCCAGCATGACTGCGGTGATGCTGACGGAGGATGAGTGCATGCAGAGCGGCGTGGAGATCGGAGATGGAGCAAGGTGACCTCATGACTCAGCCCGCGCTCTGTGTGCCAGAATAAAGCTCTGACTCAGCCTCCGCAGAGCAGGACCGGGCACCGGCAACTTCACCAGAGTGAGCAGGTGGGCCGCTCCACCGCCAAATCAAATGGCCTTTGCTGATTGCCTGTCACTGTGAATCAGCCTTCACCTACAGTGTTTTTTTTTATTTATTTTTTTTTAGAAGTTTGGTGAGGCCAGTGTGTTTCTGAGCTAAAAACAAAATCCTGCTGTGGACTAAGACAGGACCTGCTCTGGAAAAACTGCCATGGGGAACAGAGCATAGGAGATTCATAAATAAGGATATAATTGTATTTGTTTGAAATCACCAGCCTTGAAAGAGACTCGATGCTGCTCAAGCCCATTTATTAATAGGAGGAACAGTATAGTCCTCCATAGTACTTACATAGTTATTATTATATATTCGTATTTCTCATTGTTGTTTGAGCTGGCTTAATGCACCAAAAGGTAACAAGAAAAATTACGATGCTGCCTTCTAACACATAAAAAAAAAATCTAACTATCTATCTACTGGACAGAAAAATAGTGAGGAGCAGAAAGACAACAGCAGCACAGAGAAGAAGCTGCTAAAGTAAGTTTCTATTTTCCCTTTATTTTTGACTTGTTTATCAGGACTATCTTTGTTTTTCATGACTGATTACCTTGTTTTTACGTGCCGTTTATTACTTTGGAGGTGCCGGTGGCTGCACAGTGGCAGTTTCAGAGCAGATGTTGCATGAATTGAGTTGTGTTGAATTGTTTGAGAAGACGATTGGTGAAGTGATATCATAGGCTGAGCCAAACAACTTTCTCACCTCCAGCAGCCGGTCACCGGCCTTCAGGTGGCCGTCTTGGATAGCCGCTCCACGGGGCAGGATGTTCTTTACATAGATGGGGGCAGAGCCGCCAATGGGGACGTCTCGTGATGTAATACTGAAGCCCAGCCCCTCTGGACCTGCAGCAAAGAACAAACAAAGAAAAAATTACGAACAATGTCCAGTACTGTTCAAAGGTAATGCTCAATGTTTTTTATAATACAGAACCAATCAGGTCGGAGAATAAAATGGGTTCCAGACTGATGAACAGATGAACCTGTTTAACATCTTATTGTTTTAACAAAACTAATAATATATAACACAATAACATAATATAATCTAAATCTGATTCGAACAGTATACAGCTTGTCTTGTGCACACATGGCCATGAATAACTTTCTAAGCCTAACACTGTAAAAGGCATTATGGATTGGTCACAGTAAAATTACAGCCCAGCCTAAAGCCTAAAAACTACTGTATCTAATAACCAATCACAGCCCATTAGGGGAGCTATTTTCAAATCTTTCAGTTAGGGTGAAGAAAAGAAAAGGAATGCGTGCACTCCAGTAGGGCGTGACTGCCCATATGTGCGTGTATAAATCAAAACATACAGCATTCTAAACATAAAACCAAACTGCAAACCCTAATTAAACGTTTGAGGCCCATCTGTGAGCAGGGAAGGGCCAAATTTAGCTCGGTCCACGGCTGTGGAAGAGGTCTTATGACTCTAGCTGGATGGTGACACTATGTATTTAAACCTTTATGTCAACTCAAAGGTCTAGCACAGGGAGTATTAGCCACTCATTACGAGGGCAAGGTAATGCAACCTCTTTTGCATCCGTCCCCTCAAACTCAGCCTTTGATGGGGCTTGATGCACTGATGCATCAGGCAAATTGAGCTTTACGGCTTGCCACAGACGCTACTAAATCCCAGGGAAACGTTGTTAAGGGTTCAGACTTGGGGTCTCTAAAGCAATTTGCTCGCCGTCCACAAAACGACCTTTTTGGGAGCAGCAAATGAATATAAATGGGCTGACAGAGCGAAGCTGGAGAGAGAAGAGAGCTCCGGTCAGAGCAGCGAGTGGACGGCAGCACTGACCTTATCACTACAGCAGTCTTGCATTACTCAGAGAGCAGACAAGGAAGCCAGATGATGCAAAGAGCGATAGGTGAGCCACAAAATGTGCATCTTCATTTCAAGTCACATTTATAGCCATCGACTCAGCCTTGTTGTCTGGTAAAAACAACGCTCTTAGATTTCTTAACCCAGAGAGGAGTAGGTGTAGGCCCATAAAAACATGGACTGAGCTGCTTCTGACGCATCCTGTTCGCCATTCTACACCATTTCAGATTGGAATTCACTTGTCATATTAATCCTTGTTGGCATATTCACTAATGAGACAGCCTGTGTCAACTGAAAAAAAGATATTTTTGGAACATACAAAGCAATTAAGTGATTAATAATATAATTATCTACTTGTTGCAGTGGTCCAGGAGAGAACCAACAAGAGAGACACATTTACAGCAATTCACCAAAGGCCTATGTGTTCACCAAACCTGTCAGTTAATTTATCTTTCCCCAACATGCAGCTCATCTCTTTTTTCTCTTTTTTAATTTTCTTTTACACACAGATTATCTCAACCACACAGCTCATATAAAGGCTGGCAATAAGCTCCTTCGTAAACGCAAGTTTGTAAAGACATTTTGTCGTTTTTTGGTGCTTTGAAATAAATAAATAAATAAAAAGATATTTTTCACTCACAACTGCCGTAAAAACATTACGTTTTGACACCAGTGCCATGTTGGATAAAACAATGTTTCTATTATATGTTTCATGGTGTCAGTAATGACAAACGGTGTGAGATGTCTGACACTGCATATGCTTGCCTAGCTACTAATAGACTAATTGTTAGCTGCCATGTGAACTGTGATATCAAGCAACGCACACTGAGCAAAACTGATTAACAGTAGCTTCTTATCGAGCATTCAGAATCCTAGTTTTTATTATAACCCCATTCTGATATACAGCTTTCCCGGTTACTGCATATCCATCCACAGCTCTATTCATTTTTCTTGAATTTTTAAAAAAATTTAAAAAATCATACAGGTTCAATTCAACTTTGTTTGAAACCCAAAGAACAGTAGATTTCTACCATCACATTACAGTCATTTTACAGAAGGTAGGAGAAGGCACTCCTTTAATTAAAATAATAACTTGAGAGGTCATTACATATAATCTGATGTCCTTTATCCAATATTAGGATATTAGGAGAGTCCACCACTAATGGTGTTCAATCTGGTAATTAAAGAACTGCATCCCTAACAGCCGGCTGCTAATTAATCACCAATGGCTGCTGTTCTTTTTTCCCTTCTTCTTGGTAATGTGAACGGAAAATAATGGGGAAAAAAATGTTTTCCTCTTTTTGAATTAGGCTAAAAGTCCCAGTTCCAAAAAGCTAATTAACTAGTGGCCATAAGGCAGCATGGGCTCTTAAAACAGAGGTGAAAATGGAAAGAGTACATTGAATAGTCCATTATTTGATTAAGAACACTTGGACAAGCAGACGAATAAGAAGGAAAGCTAGAGAAAGAAAGAGAAAGAGCAAGCAGAGAGAGAGAGAGAGAAGGAGAGAGAGAGAGAGAGAGAGAGAGAGAGACAGAGAGAGGGGGGTTCCGGCCATTAGATCCTATTTAAAGATGAAAAAATAATTAAAGATAAATCATCCAAACGAGCCAGAGTGGACGAGGCCCAAACTGGCCTTAAACATGGCCATCCAGCAGTCAGCTGGGGGAAAAAGAAACAAAACCCATCTGACAGCACAGAATAAGCTAAACAGCTCAGCCCATAAAACTGGAATTCAAAACAAACTCAGAGACCTAGTTCTGACTCGAGGTAAAAAAAAAACAAAAAACAAAAAAAAAACAACGTCCGATAATTCGTACAGAATCCTGAAAGCTGTGCAGTCGGAGCGGTTGTGAAAAAGGCCCTGGGCAAGCGGCAAATCTGCTGGAGCTGAACCAGGTCAGGGTAGGCAGGCCGTGCGGCTCGTACCGTGCACACAGGGTCAATCTCTGCATCACCGCAGCAAACGAAAGGTTTGTGTAAATGCGTAAGGGCTTCTTCAGAGGCTTTCTCAGATCAGCAGGTGGCCTGGGAGCAGCCATCGCCATCTCCTGCCAGCTCAGCTTAGTGAGTGCCAGCTCCCTCATGTGTGTTTTAGTCATCACAGGCCTGCATCTCCTTTTAATGTGGGTTATATTATTTCTGATTATGTTTATATAGTGTACCTTTTGTTAATTATCATGATACTATACTGTCCAACACTGACATTGCTAAAGGCAAGATTACTTTTTATTTTAACCAGTGCGCTGATAATCCAGATGAGAATTCCCATGCATAATTGTGTTCAAAAATTATACAGATCAAACTTTTACTATTCCTAACAAACATTCAGTTATCAACTTCCCCACTCATCTTTCATTTACATAGTGGGGGATGTCACCCAATCACAATATAGGGCCAAATAATTCCAATAATAATAATAATAATATCTGCCTCTGAAGAACGCACTTCTAATATTCTTTATTTTTCTAATTCATGTTTAATGTTGTATGTTTTATAAATGAACTGGACTTGACTTGAATTTTAATGCCAGAGCTTCAGCAGTCTGCTGCATAAGGAATAGACCAGCCAGTGGGCACAGCACTACACACACACTCCAGCTTCTCCCATCCTCTCACACTCTCTGCTTATCACCAGGAGGAAAACAGAAAGCTGGGATGGTGTGCGTGTTTAAATTCAGGGAGTGCTGGCTGAAATCACGAAAAGGGGAGTTCGCTTTCATGAGCAAGTCTACTTCCATTCCCTAACTACAGGGTACAGTCTCCCTGGAGCAACTCAGGGTTAAGGGTCTTGCTCAGCAACTAAGTGGTGGTGTGCTGAAGGTAGGATTCGAACCCATGACCTCCTGGTCCAGAGGCAAGGCTCCTACCCACTAGGCTCCACCACCCTAATTCATACAGAAAACAAACAAGGGGACATGATTTTGTCCATGATACACATTTTCAATTGCTGATGTGTAAAAGTACACTGGCACATTTCTGGCCTCTCTCTCTCCAAAAATCTAAAGTAAGTAAAACCAAAAAGACAATGGGAGAAAAAAGGAGTCACTGTATCCTAGACATAAGCGAATGATAAAACGACAACACTCTTTTAAAGTTTAATTATAAGAGAACATGAGAAATATTAAATGTAACACTATATAAACTGTAAATGTTTCATCAAAATACTCAGCCTTGCCTTTATCATAGCAGCTCATTTATTACATTTACATTCATGGCATTTAGCAGACGATTTTATCCAAAGCGACTTCCATTCCCTTAACTACAGGGGACAGTCTCTCCCTGGAGCAACTTAGGGTTAAGGGTCTTGCTCAGGGACCCAATGGTGGTGTGCTGAAGGTAGGATTCGAACCCATGACCTCTTGTTCCGTAGGCAAGTATCCTACCCACTGAGCTACCTCCACCCCAGCACAGATTCACAGCATCCTTCCTAAAAATCTATTCATATAGCTTGTGTCCAAACCCTCCCAGCACTTTTTCAAGCATGCAAACAGTTTACTGAACACTCATTGTCGGTCCGGCTCGTCTCATGCAGCTGAGTGGTAGACAGGTCTGGGTACTGGGGAGGCCAAGACATAATTCTCAAAGCTTTTTGCTTTCTTTCAGCCCAATTCTGAAGAATGCTTGGGATCGACTTTGTCCAATGATACGAGTTTAATTTTTCATGATCCAACAGAAAGTGAATGGCACTGCACTAAAGAGAGACCTGACATGCCTTCCTAAAACCAATACTTTGAGTCTTTGTGGCTAAATAATGTGTTACTACAGACTATAAAATATTAGGTCGAGAAGGTTACATTTGTATTTCTGAATTTTTCTTGTAATAAAAAATCTGAAAAAGCAGCAAATCTTTGGCTGTTGGCCTGTAGTGTGTGTGCGTGCGTGTGTGCGTGTGTGCGTGTGTGTGTAATGTTAAAACTGCTGTGAAGTAGTTAAAAGCACATGCACACAGTCTTTCAAACTGAGCATACGGCCCGGAGACCAGTGCATCATAAGAAGGCATGGCCCATTCAAAGCTAAATCTAACAGCTCCCTCCTGCCTGCTGCTGCCTTTTCAATTAAAGCAGCCCTCACCCGTGTGTTTCGAACATTTCATCCACCCAGTGGGACAGCTTGTCGGGGGTTTGTTGGTTGCCATCAGGAGTTTAATTGTGTCTCTGCTGCCCTTCTCTCTTACTGTGCAAACCTTATAAAGACCACAACATCCTGCCGTTTGACAAAGAACATCTTTTTTTCCCCCCTTTTATTTAAAAAAGCTGCAAACAGTGATTACAGCACACGGGAAAGGAGGACAGAAAAAGAGGGATTTATGAGTGTCTTACAACATTTTGAAAGTTTCTGGCTGAAATCAACCATAAGTGAAGGTCAGAAACTTGTCTGGCTGACCAGTAGGAGATTACACTGTGTGTGTGTGTGTGTGTGTGTGTGTGTGCGTGCTGTGAAAGAGCAGAAAGTTGTACTTTGCAGTTGCTGACTCTCTGGTAGACACTTGCGATTCTCTGTCAGTGTGAAATGCCCAGATAGAACTGCCATGCAGAACCAACAGAATTGGGAGCAGCAGGTATGGCTGGCAGGAAGTGCCAAAATCCACACTTGCTCACAATGGAAGCTATAGTGCTTTGAAGTGCTAACTGTATTAGTTACACAGAGCCAGTCATTGCACCGGCATAGATATCATCAGCCATTAAGAGGAGCTGAAATCGGAGGAGACTTCAGAGAAACTGCCATTTCTCACAAAAAAAAAGGGAAAAAAAATATACATATACACAGTACTTGAGCCACACCCCTTTCTATACAGGTTGCTTTGAATCACAGTGTTGATGCAAAAAATACAATTTTATGTCTGTCAAACTGGTTTATATTAATTACACAGAGTACAAATTTAATTTTTGTTTTTGATGTTATACTCTACAAAGTGCCTAAATAAAGGAGCTCCAACCACTCAGTGTTCAGGACCACCAATATTCTATCATGTGAACTGTTTATTAAAAAAAAAATCCCACAAAACAGGAAAGTCTGGGTCTTTGGAAGCATGATATCTCTCGCTCTCTGGCTCTCTCGTTCTCTGGCTCTCTCGTTCTCTGGCTCTCTCGCTCCCTGTCTCTCGGTCTCTCACACGCATCAAACTCATTCAGATATTTACGCTGGCACAATTTTCATATCAACATGACTGTGCACTTGCTATGAATTCTATAACAGAACAAAAAGTTACTTGATGAATAATGCACTGTACCAAACCATTTACAATATATTTTGGTCAAGTAATCCTTTTTAAATGTACAGCATATCAGTAATTTTAATACATTTAATATGGACCAAAGTTCTCCGGTTTATTGCAAAAAAATCTAAAATGTCTTACTTTATTTTTTACAACATCCAACTTAAAAGCCACATACTTTATTCAAATTAGTTTTGCATTAATTAACACTGATATTTTTGAACAGTTATTTTACACTTTTGACTGGTTGTCAAAAAACCACTATTTCAAAATTGATGGTGCCATGTAGACCTTGCCCTTACCTTTTCTCAGCTGGACATTGAATTTACGGCCTATCTTTTTAGAGAAGCCAGTGGAAGTGGTGGATGTCGCCGTCTTGAGGGGTTGCACTTGTTCAGGTGGGGTTTTTGCTGGTGGGGTAATGGCGGCTGCTGGTAAGGTGGGATGTGTGTCGTTCTGTTCTGGGCGGACAGGGAGCTGCTGGTGATTGAGGTTGGGCTGCGGTCCAGTCTTGGACATTCTCTGAGGGCCATAGTCAATGGCTCCCACCACCAAACTCCCCCGGTCTCCAGGTTTGGGATCGGGAGTGAGTCGGCTGGGTGCAGGCACGGGTTTAGAGTCAGAAGTGAGACCACTGGACACAGGACCAGGACCAGGACCAGGACCAGGACCAGGACCAGGACCAGGACCAGGCTGCAGACCAAATTCACTCTGAGAGAGCTGCTCATATTGGGCATTCTTCACTGCTGGTACCACATGAAACAAGATGAGTGGTGTTCGCATGGCCTGCCTGAACAGGTTCTGAGCTCTGGAGAAGAGAAAACAATCACTTAAACTTCACTGATTAAAACATACCGTCTCAATGACACTGCAAGTTAAAATGGTCACCAGGGTTTTATGATTAACATCAGAATTGAAGACTAAAGACTGACTTTAAGCTGCAATACTTAGAGAAGAATTCACTGTGTAACGTAAGGAATGTGTCACTCTAAAGTTCCAAATACTTATGAGGTTGTCACCTGCTTATGAATACACATTCATAACATTATCATCCATAACGTGAAAACCCAGTGTCTAATATTGTGAAGGTCCTTCTCATTCTCCCAAAACAGCTCTGACCTGCAGAGTCATTGACCTCAGAAGGTGGTGTGGGATCAGACAGCAAAATGTCAGAAGCAAAACCCTATAAATCCAGTAAGTTGGGAGGTAAGGCCTCTATGGGCCAAACTAGTTTGTCCAGCTCATCCCTCAGATGCTCAATTGGCTTGAAGCCTGGCAACTTTGGAGGCAAGGTGTTCTGATACTCTCTATCATTGCCAACATTAACTTTTTTCCAGTAGTTTCTTCTACAGTAGCTCTTCTGTTGGACCGGACCAGACCAGATGGGCTAGCTTTCACTTCCCATGTGTATCAGTGAGTCACGGGTACCTACAACCCTCTTGCTGGTTTAATAGTTGTTCTTCCTTGAACCAGTTTTGGTGTCTATTTGTGAGTGTGAGTGTGTGTGTAACAGCATCATCACAGCAACAGAGTTCATTTATCGTTAACACTTCAAATCCAAGCTGAAAGGAAGCAGCCTGTGATATTGTAGCAATATGGTAGAAATACCATGAAGGAAAACACTCAAGCAAGTAGTAACAGACAGAGAAACACATTCACACACAACCAAGAAACAATATAAATCAGAAAGGCAATTGAATTACTTGACGGCATTCATGACATACTATACTCCTCTTGTAGTGGAGACACTTGTCCTCAGTAGTAAGACAGTTAAGAGGCAGACACACATAAAGGTCAGATGATCAGCATGACTAATCGCTGGCTAATTGCTCTTCTGCAGCTGGAAACAGGGCTAATTCACAGATTACATTATCTACCATTAACATAATCGCAAGGCCTTGGGGAGGAAGCAGGGATGTGCATTAGAGCCCAGGACCAGGATGTGTGTCCACACGCACGGCACACAACCTTCAGCAACCTGCCACTGGGGCCAACAAAACTAATCATCTCTGGACAGCAGGAGGATGCTGCAAACATAACATGAAACAAGTTTGCAAAAAAATAATAAAAGCATATTTAATATTCCTCACTCAAACCTCGATGAACAGAATGCTGAACCTCTGGCGAAATGGGACGGCATTTCAAACTTCTCAGCCCAGACCACACATAGCAGAAGATTTCATTATGATCTGAATCTGATAAAACATTACTGCGTCTACAGTCTTATTGTGTGGAAAACAAATCGCTCCTGTAGACTTTTGTTTATCTTCTTTATGGTTCATCAGATGCTTGGTTCAAACCTGTCCAAACGTGATTACTAACATATCTGGCCTTGTAATTAATTACATCATCGCATTAAATAGTACTAGTCCTGAATGTGAATGAATATGCAGCCTTCTAAGGGTTAACAAGAGTGTTTACATTCATAATTTGAAGACTTACGGCTGTTGTTGTCACCATAGAGCAGGAACACAAAAGCATTTGGAAAAGAAAGGCCATTGTAAAAATCTCTTCACATGTTTGTGTGTTTGTGGCAGACACTAAGCGGCTTCTGCTGCTGTAATAAACTCTTCATTTAGATCACTCTCTGCATCTAGAGAGTCAGTCAGCCTCAGTGAAGGACCCTTCTTCATTCTTATGCTAATTCAGTCCTCCAAAATCAAGTAAACAGCAGTGTGTGTGTGTGTGTGTGTGTGTGTGTGTGTGTGTGTGTGTGTGTGTGTGTGTGTGTTAACGAGCAGAGCGGTGGCACGCAGCTAATCACGCAGCTCCCTGCCTCTGATTGAATAATAAACGACTCCATCAATGCATCATTACATTGAGTTAGATTAAGCAGCACTAAATATTTATCCATGCAAAACAATCCAATAAGATTAGAATATCTCTTTGAATTATAACTCTGCAGGCTCCCGGTCGGGAGGAAGAGATGGAGAGAGCGAGAGACAGAGCGAGAGAAAGCGAGAGAGACAAAATTAGATTGTTTTTCTCATCTGTTGTATATCTGCATCTCTCTTTGTGTGTGTTGTGGGTTGCTATCGTCTCTGTGAGGAGAACGAATGCTGAGCTGAGGCTAGCAGCGTAGCTCCTGTCGGTAGAAATTCAGCAACTATTCTGACAAGCGAGGCCTGATTACAATGTTAATCATGGAAAACTGTGTAAAATTAAAATCAGATATATTGAAATGATTTGCTTCAAGGAAGGTCTCAGTATTTTGGAACCTAATCATTATGTGTTGAGCAAAACACATGTTCAGTGACAAGTTAATGGGAAGTTGTTTGATTACCTGCCTATTATCTTCTTATGTAAGTTTCGCAGTTTTTCTTTCCTTTTACTATCTAGTAGGAAATGTTTAATGTACTTAAATAATGCAGCAGACAGAGATTAGACCAAAAGATGTTGGATTATTCCTTGCTCTATAAGACTTTACAGGGTTCATACACATGATCATTGTGGCAGACAGTAGTACACTACAATAAATGTCTTCTGCTGCATTGTTGTATCACGGTAAAGTAACTCCCTAAGCACCAGGCCACCAGCTGCCCCAACCCACAGTCGGCCGGGTTCAAACCGATTAGGCCTAGAGAAATAATTGTTAGTTGCAGTCCTAGGGCATCTATAAAGAGCATTTAGGGTCAGAGAAGAGCACTCAGACATATGTCATGTACACCAGCAAGCATGTGTTCAGTAGAACTGTGGCCTCACCACAAAAACAGCATTAGCGTATGTGTTTATATATACAGTAATCCCCCAGTTTTATGCGGATCGGGACTCGCGGATCCAGTCACGCGCGTTTTTTTTTATAGAACGAAACTGATCGTTTTACGCAGAAATCTTCAAAACAACGCGGAACCTGCAAATATTCTCTTTTCGTGACAATATATTTTTATTAACTCATTTTAGTTCTTTCTTGCTCTCTCATACTCTCTCTCTCTCAATCTCTCTTACTCTCTCTCTCTCTCTTACTCTCTCTGTCTCTCTCGTTCGTGACTTTTCCGTATTTAAACCTCGGGTTTATCTTTACATTTTCTTTAAGGGTAAT